>NMRB01001558.1:97097-136859 GCA_002633025.1 Notospermus geniculatus | reverse complement strand
CTACCAAAACAAGTTCCCACTGGTATGCTTCAACATCATCCTCAGTTTCAAAACACAAAACATTTCCATTCTGCAAAAATAAATGGCATCCACAGCAACAAAAACTCCCATGAAAAAACAAAACATCTCCCCCTAAAACAGGAACCTATAATGCAAAGGCCTGAACCCTCATGCAAAATACAATATACACTACTGCTCCAACTGCCACATTAGACAAAGTGTTACAATTTTCCTTAGTAATTGCACCCTGATTGTAGATGCTGATTGACAAAATAGATAAACTGCAATATTTGTTGTATGATATATCTTATATTCTTTTTCATTTCAGCTCCCATTGATGACATCGATGACTCTGAACTGATAGCGATCACTTCAAAAACTCATCCATCCACACCATCATCAAAACTACCTCAAGAAGATACCAGTATGTATATATGCTTCAAACTTTTGAACATTATTAGTAAAAAAATCACAAATTGCCAGCAAATTGGATCTCTCAAACAGCTTCTAAGCAACTTAAACCTAATTTACTAAACAATGCACATTTTTTAGCCCACTAGGCCATAAGGCCAGTAGGCCTTAAAAGAGCTCAACATCCAATTTGTAACAAATTGTAAACAAACTGGTTTGTTTACAAACACTGGCCACCAAACTAGTTTTATTCCTTTGTGGAGGTAGCACCACCAATAGCACCCCGTGATCATTTGACTAGTGCCCAGTCCAATGCAACTCACTCACGGTATACATGTCAGTACCGGTACATATCACCAACAATAAGTGGCAGCACAACACGCATCACATAGACAGAGAACCAGTGATTGAGTGTTTACAACTTGGACGTCAAGCTTCTTTAAGCTGTGGTTGGGGCCATTGAATGGTGCTCTGTCATGCATTAGGACCTAAGTACATACATCTCTAGAGGGCTATATTTTGCTAACGGAGGGAGGTGAAATTTGATTCTTCACATTGCCACCACAGAGCCAAAACCAAAATCACCTAAAACTGCTATTTCTCTTTAACTATGTGAAGGATGTTCATCAAGTTTTGATCATGCATATATACCCTGTGCATTCTAGCCAACGCACACAGTGCCATTGGCACAATTTTTACAATTTCATTTTTTATTGCAGAATTACCAGCTCCCTCAACACGCTCAATGCAAAAACAAACATTGGCTTTTAAGTCTACCAAGACAAGACAAGTCTCCACTGGTATGCACCAATAGTCAAATTTTTCTATTCGACCTCGCTCATTCCACACAATGCATTTTTTATCAGACTTTTCGAATATAAAGTCAATGAGAGGCACAACAATATATAGATGACATAACCATGCAAAATAGTCCAAATACCTTGAAAATGAGATCTATGGCTATTCATAACCAATAGACTGTCACTGGCATCAGTGGGTTAATTGAACAGTAATGATATTTCTCCATGCCACACAATACGATTTGTAATTTTTTGGTCAAATCGTACAACAAAATACAACACGCTCTATCCAAAACAATTTCGGCTTTTGAAATTTGGTTGCTGAAATTGGGGGATTTTCCTTGTGCTACACAATGTCAGTAGTCGAATCATGCTTCTGGATGCTGATTGACAAACAGAAGAACTGCAATATTTGTTGTATAATATATTTTATATTTATATTCTTTTCCATTTCAGCTGCCATGGACAAGTCAAGACCCACACCCACAACTTCCAAAACTCTTCAGTACACTCCGCCAAAAGTACTTCCACAAAGTACTCGAAATCCAGCAGCATTGGCATTCAACCCACTGAAATCAACACACAAACAGGAAACAACAGGTAAAAATCAAGTATAGATTAGGCACACTTCAAATTTTATGGAGCTCGACCCCCATACTCATAAAGCTACTTAAGTCTAAGTATCTATTGCATTAAACACAACATAATAAAAAACTAGGCCTATCATACTTCGACTTCAGTTGTTAGCTCGCCGTGGTCAGCTTATACAATGGTTGTACATCCGTCGTTGTCCGTTAGCAGGGCACGTTTCGTAACCGCTGGAGCTATTGATCTGAAACTTGGTACATATATACCCCTAGGTCAGACGACCCACGACACCAAGGTTCAGTCCGATCCGACTCTCAGCTTGGCCACCAGGTGGCAGAAACCAAAAACACAAAAAGTGCAATAACTCCTGAACTAATGACAAGATCATCTCCAAATTTTTATCATAGGTGTAGCTAATAAGGATACATGTTGGATACATAACATGTATAACGGGTTTTTGATTTCACCTACTTTTCAAGGTCACAGAGCGAGGTCAAAGTTTGACAAAAGTAACGAACCTGCCAAAGTTTGTCATTATTTCACCAAGCGACTTCATATCTTACATAAACATGCATTGGAGAGGTACCTTATAAAATACCAAGTTTGGGCCCGGTTGGATATCCAATATGGCCACCAGGTGGCGTAACCTGAAAATCAAGGAAGTGCTACTACTCGGGAACGGCTTGACGCAGAGTGCTCAAATTTGATATTTACCTCCCTGTAGATGACCTTTACATACACGTCAAATTTCGGCCTGATTTGACTTCAAACGTTGCCACCAGGTGGCGTAACCCAAAAATCATCAAAGTGCTGTAAATCAGGAACGCCTTAACCCAAAGTGCTCCAATGTGCTATGTGGCCCCATGCAGATGACCTTTATGTGCATGTGAAGTTTCGGCACAATCAGACATCCAATATGGCCGCCAGGTGGCGTAACCTAAAAATCATCAAAGTGCTGTAACTCAGGAACGACTTGGACCCAAACCGCTCCAATGTGCTATCTAGCCCCTGCAGATAACCTTCATGTGCATATGAAGTTCTGGCCCAATCAGACATCCAATATGGCCACCAGGTGGCATAAACCCAAAAAATATTTGTTGTATAATATATTTTATATTTATATTCTTTTCCATTTCAGCTGCCATCGACGAGTCAAAACCCACACCCACAACTTCCAAAACTCTTCAGTACACTCCGCCAAAAGTACTTCCACAAAGTACTCGAAATCCAGCAGCATTGGCATTCAACCCACTAAAATCAACACACAAACAGGAAACAACAGGTAAAAATCAAGTATAGATTAGGCACACTTCAAATTTTATGGAGCTCGACCCCCATACTCATAAAGCTACTTAAGTCTAAGTATCTATTGCATTAAACACAACATAATAAAAACTAGGCCTATCATACTTTGACTTCAGTTGTTTTATAACTAAGAACTTTCCTGCCGCAAGAGGCTGCCTGTTAGCGGTCCAAGAAGTCACACAATTCGACATCAAAAGCGTGAGCCACCATGGCCACGGCGCCCACGTTATTATTGGCGTCATATGCGGAATGGATTTCTGCCCTGTGATGTCAGATTTCATGGCGTTCTTGGACCACTAACTCGTAGCGACCTCTGACGGCACGAAAGTTCCCCATTACAAACTATGGCCACTATTGAACACTAATGATCATCATCCAATTCAAACTTTTAAAAGTGCTTTTCAGAATGTCCCATCATTTTTGCACTCCTTTGACCTTGCAATGAAACCTATAATCACAAACCACAAATTCATCAGTTTCATGTGCATGCCAATAAATGGCTGGCCAACTTCTAATAGGACTTTGTTCACGTCTATACTGTGATTCAAGATGATCATGCAATTATCATGATCATGCACACGTAACTGGTCAATTTGTCAATTGTGGTTGCACTCTATTGCAAGATAAAATGAATGCAAAAATGACTCAACATTCTGAAAAGCACTTTATCCACATTCACCTACTGTACACACTTCAACCATGCATTTGACAACAGTACCCCACACAAATATAAATCTATACACATTCAAATTACTAAACACACCATTACTTTTTGCTTTTCAGGAGCAAGTCCCATGAAAGCCAATACATCACAGCCAACGAAGGAAGCAAACACGTATGTTGGATACATACACAAAGTATCGAGCATCCTTCATAGTACACGTGCAAGTTTCTTAACATTCACGCTGCAAACTGCCAATTCATATTCCCACGCAATTACTTTCTTGCCTGAGAAATTCAACGAAACATTAAACGCTGCCATGAACAACCAGACTGCCGTGAAAATTGTCAACTGCGCGTATATCAAGTCACAGATCGTTGGCCAAGATAACGATCTCAAATTGGATCATCGCACAGAAATTATTCACTTCAGCACAAACCCAGGCTTCTTGTATACCCCACCCCAAGTTGTTCTGACAAATTTGTCAGACATTCAGAGTCTACCAGTGAACAGCAAAGTCAACATCGAAGTGATTCTCCTAGCAGAAGAGAATGCTGAAATGCGAACAACATACTCCGGCCAGACAACCCTCCAGAATAAGTATATTGCTGATAAATCTGCAGTAATCAAACTGACAACCTGGGGAAGGTTTACCGACACAATGGAAGTTAGTCACAGTTACAGGTTGACTGATGTCGCTGTCAAAATGTTTCAGGATTTGAAACATTTGGCAACGACATCAGCAACACAGGTAGTCCCCTGTGATGCTATCAGTGATTGCAAGAAACTAGAAGATTCTGACATCTTGACCAGTTCCACAGTGGAACTGGTCACTATTGAAATCGCAAAATGTGCCAAGTGTGTTGCCTGCAACGCACTCAACACAATCACACCAGACAGTGGTATTGTGACTGCGAAATGTGTTGAGTGTCATGCTCAACAAAAACTACTAGCAATGCAGACAACACACTGTGGCACAGCCACATTCCGAGATCTGGCTACCAAAACCATGTTAAAAATGACATTTGCCACCAACTGCCTCAATGAAATAGTTGAGGCAGTTGGTGTGCACCTCAGTCAACCCGTTCAACTTGAACAAATTGAGGCATTTCTGCTAGATTACGAAGACCCATTCATCACAATCATATTCTCTTCAAACAAAACAGTTCTGGCCTTGCAAACACCAACTGATGTCAGTGACTAATTTGCATATCTGTTACATGACAATCATGAACCTTAAGTGAACAGCACCTTTGTATTCTGTCTTTGTACATGCATGTATTCAATTCCAACTCAGTTTTACAAGATACATACAGTAAACTCGAGAATAAACCACCGGTTCATAAGCAAGGCTCAATGGCTGGATTTGCTTGTACAATAACATTTAGGTGATGGATGAATAGTTGATTAAAGCTTTAAGGGTCAAACTGACCCTAACTACAATGTATGAGTGTGCTTATAAACATAATGAACCGGTGGTTTATACTCAAGTTTACTGTATACATATACATGTACAGTACACTGTAATTTCATGACTATGCAAGGGAAAAGTGGTAGACTAATTTCCTAACTAGCTTTTAGTTTGAATCTCAATTATTACTTTCATTGTATTGCTGATGTAAATTTACACATCAGAACTCCTTGTCCAAGATAAAATAAACTGTAATTTCATCAATAACTTGATGTTCAAATGTGAATTACAACAGTTTAAACCACTCACTATGTTGCTGAGACGATTTTGTTGATCAGACTCAGTTCTGCAAACAACAATACACTGTAATTTCATGAATAGCATTTCATTTGCATAGCAATTACTCAGTTTAAACCACTGTCTTGCTGATATAACTTTAGTTAGCAGAGTAAGTTATGCAAAATACAACACACTGTAATTTTGTGGTTACCTTTTACTTTTTAGATGTACAACTGTTTAAACCACTCACTGTGTTGCTGATACAAATTTGTTGATCAGACTAAGTTTCTCTGAATCGCAATTACTGAGCTTAAACCACTGTGTTGCTGATATAAACTTGGTTAGCAGACTCAGTTATGCAAAATACAATCTACTGTAATTTTGGGGTCATTTTTAGCTCACCAGGGTGAGCTATTACGATGGTGAAGCATCCGTCGTCGTCGTGTTCCGTTAGCAGGGCACGTTTCGTAACCGCTGGGGCTATTGATCAGAAACTTGGTACATACATAGCCCTAGGTCAGATGACCCATGACACCAAGTTTCAGTCCGATTCGATTGTTGGCTTGGCCACCAAGTGGCCAAAACCAAAAACACAAAAAGTCCAATAACTCCTGAACTAATGACTGGATCATCTCCAAATTTTTATCATACGTGTATCTAATGACGATACATGACATTTGTAAAGGGTTTTTGATTTGACCTACTTTTCAAGGTCACAGAGGTCAAAGTTCGACAAAAGTGACAAACCTGCCACAGTTTGTCATTATTTCACCAAGCGACTTCATATTTTGCATAAACATGTATTGGAAGGGTACCTTAAAAAATACCAAGTTTCGGCCCGATTGGACATCCGGTGTGGCTGCCAGGTGGCGTAACCTGAAAATCAAGTAAGTGCTATTACTCGGGAACGGCTTGACACAGAGTGCTCAAACTTGATATTTATCTCCATCTAGATGACCTTTACATACATGTCAAATTTCGGCCTGATTTGACTTCAAACATGGCCACCAGGTGGCATAACCCAAAAATCATGAAAGTGCGGTAACTCAGGAACGCCTTAACCCAAAGCGCTCCAATGTGCTATGTGGCCCCCTGCAGATGACCTTTATGTCCATGTGAAGTTTCGGCCCGATCAAACATCCAATATGGCCGCCAGATGGCGTGACCCGAAAATCATCAAAGTGCTGTAACTCAGGAACGACTTGACCCAAAGCGCTCCAATGTGCTATGTTGTCCCCTGCAGATGACCTTTATGTGCATGTGAACTTCTGGCCCGATCGGACATCAAGTAGGGCCGCCAGGTGGCATAACCCAAAAATCGTCAAAGTCCTACCTGGGAATGACTTGACCGAGATTGCTCATAACTGATATGTACCTCCCTCGGTCATTGGACTATTATGTCCAACCCGGTGAGCACATGGTCCATGGACCATTTCATTTAGTTTCAATGTCAATTACTACAATTTAAACCACTCACTGTGTTCTTAAAGCACCACGGTATTGCCACTTTCTGTCGACAGCCGGCGCCACCGTACCCGTTCTCCAATACTGTAGTTAAGCCTTTCGCCCCAGTGTCGGTCATCCAGGCATTGCTTACGAATCGTGATGTAAACACAGCACAAAGGGGCAGGGAAGACGTCAATCATACATGGTCAGCTCTATTCATCGATTCGAACCATGCGGTGCAAAGTTATGCAGAGGGGCGTGGCTTGAATATCCAGGTCCGGTCTTAAATCGATGAAAGTAGAGTACTCAAGTTTACTGTATATACATATACATGTACAGTACACTGTAATTTCATGACTATGCAAGGGAAAAGTGGTAGACTAATTTCCTAACTAGCTTTTAGTTTGAATCTCAATTATTACTTTCATTGTATTGCTGATGTAAATTTACACATCAGAACTGCTTGTCCAAGATAAAATAAACTGTAATTTCATCAATAACTTGATGTTCAAATGTGAATTACAACAGTTTAAACCACTCACTATGTTGCTGAGACGATTTTGTTGATCAGACTCAGTTCTGCAAACAACAATACACTGTAATTTCATGAATAGCATATCATTTGCATAGCAATTACTCAGTTTAAACCACTGTCTTGCTGATATAACTTTAGTTAGCAGAGTAAGTTATGCAAAATACAACACACTGTAATTTTGTGGTTACCTTTTACTTTTTAGATGTACAACTGTTTAAACCACTCACTGTGTTGCTGATACAAATTGGTTGATCAGACTAAGTTTCTCTGAATCGCAATTACTGAGCTTAAACCACTGTGTTGCTGATATAAACTTGGTTAGCAGACTCAGTTATGCAAAATACAATCTACTGTAATTTTGGGGTCATTTTTAGCTCACCGGGGTGAGCTATTACGATGGTGAAGCATCCGTCGTCGTCATGTTCCGTTAGCAGGGCACGTTTCGTAACCGCTGGGGCTATTGATCAGAAACTTGGTACATACATAGCCCTAGGTCAGATGACCCATGACACCAAGTTTCGGTCCGATTCGATTGTTGGCTTGGCCACGGCCGCCAGGTAGCATAACCCAAAAATCGTCAAAGTCCTACCTGGGAATGACTTGACCGAGATTGCTCATAACTGATATGTACCTCCCTCGGTCATTGCACTATTATGTCCAACCCGGTGAGCACATGGTCCATGGATCATTTCATTTAGTTTCAATGTCAATTACTACAATTTAAACCACTCACTGTGTTCTTAATGTAAATTTGTTTCGTTACCTTACTTGTACAACATACAATACCCTGTAATTTCATGCACAACTTTTTGATTCCAATCTTGATAGTAACTCTGTGTTACTAATGTGAATTTGTGTTGCTAAAGTGAATTTGTTCATCAGACTCACTTCTGCAAAATACAATACACTGTAAATTTCAAGAATACCTTTCGGTTTGAATCTGTTTAACTGCCATTTTTAGCCCGCTTGGCCCATAGGCCAAAAGGCTTATGCTCTGCTTGGCGCCTTTAGTGGTGGTCTGTCGTGCATGCGTTACTCCGTGCATGCATGCGTCCGTAAACTTTTTCCTTGTCAGATGGATAGCACCTTCAGTTTTGACGAATCATTTCCATATTGCATACGAGTATGTATCACCACAAAATCTACGTCAAGTTCGATTTTAGCTGTGATGTGATTTCTATTTTCGTCAGTAAAGGGCATTATGTAAAAAAATTCAAATGCCTATATTTTGCACACGGCTTGAGCTACCATGATGAAACTTTGCATGTATGTAGCTCAAGCCTGTGGTCACTTGCACACAAAATTTCAGCGCAGTCAGATTCTCAACTTTCCCACTAGCTAACCAAAACAAAAATATCAAATTTTTTCTTGTCAGATGGATAGCACTTTGAGTGTTTGAAGGACCATTTTCATATTGCCTACACGTGTCTATGACCACAAAATCTAGGTCAAATTCAATTTTGGGTGCAATGTGATTCCTATTTTGGTAGGTAGAAGGCGGTTCTGATACAGCTTATATATGCCTTCCACCTAACATAAAGCCAAGCACGCACAGTGCCTTTGGCACTATTTTTAACCATGTTGCTTTGTTCATCAGACTTCCAATGCAAGATAAATACTCTGTAATTCACTCAATGGCTAGTATTCATAAAAGTTAGCAAATGCTTTTAATTAAGATTTACACAGCGTGGTCCAATGTAAATGCACTACAAAACTTGCAGGAAAAGCATTTGCTAGCTTTTATGAATATCAGCCAATACCTCTGGAGGCAATCTCAACGGCATGTTACACAACCAGCATACATTTGCCTTCTTATATGTCTTCTTACATTGATTTCATTTGATCTACAATCACTAGTCCAAATTACTCAGGTCAATTATTTTACAAATAAAACACGCATTTTTAAGTAAACAATCTTTTATTACTCACTTCTCTTCATTTCGAACCTTCACCAAATTATATCTATATCGGTACTAACAAAGCACCCACCTCAGGATAACACCCACATCGTTTGAAGAGCCTGATAGCCTAGTGGTTATCGCGCCCGCTTACCAAGCGGCAGGTCCCAAGTTCGTATCCAGACCAGGCCATCGGGGATTTCTTTCCCAGCTCTTTACGTCCGTCGCATGCGACAGTAAGCCGTGGTGCCTTGCACCTTGTGTCTTTTCAAGGGCAAGTAAAAGACCCCATCCAAATGAGGAACATGAGTACCTTGTAATGAACTCCTCCGTACTTACCAGGGCCAATAATGCAAATGCGTCAGCCCTGACGCAAAAATACAATACAAATACCCACGTCATCCCAAACCAAGCTAACAACAGCAAAATCCAACCAGAGAATCCTATCTTAGATCGCACTCAACTTTCCAGCGTAGCTCACAAGGCCGCCAGGCCTCTAGTTCTAAACCTGCCAAGGGGTAGGTTTAAACTTCGATTAAGCCATTTTTGACGAAGTGATCGAAGTGACAAGATGGACTGGATCGACGCTCTTAAACAAGTTGACAATTTTCAATGACCAGAACGGCTGATTCGAGATAGGAGCAATCGGATGGAGGAGTTTAGAGATGTGATTTCCACAAAAGATACCGCTTCACCAAGGAGAACGTTTTGGTACATGTAATTTGGGATTGGATAGAAGAAGAGATTACACCCAACTCCAACAGGAACGCTGGCTTTTACTTACGCTACGATTTTACGCCACAGGTCATTTCCAGACGACAGGTTGTGATCTTGCAGGTGTTCACCAAACTACAGTCAGCCGGATAGTGAAACATGTATCCCAAGCAATTGCTCGGCAGAGGGGTGGGTTTAAACTTGGACTAATTCATTTTTGCCACAGCATATTACAATGAGATCGTGTCCACAGAGTGTGACCTAATCCATTGATAATAGCCATTTATGTTATGAACTTGGTTCAACCATGGATGAACCATGGACAACTTAATCTGTGGTTTAACTAGGTTGGTGCAGGTTCAAGTTCGGATGATTTAATCCACGCTTAATCCATGATTAGTAAATCTAGGTTTAAGCCAAATTTTAAACCACTTTGGTGCATACGGGCCTTAGAGTTTGTCGAGCAGAATATAGGTTTTTGTTCATCTGATCTTGGAACTGAGCGGTTCTGGAGTTGAAAATAATATGAGTTCCAAGAGCAAAACCCAAGTTATACGAGCAAAAACTTCGTTTTTATCACTTTAAACTAAGTTCTCAGAGCAAAAGCCTAGTTTATGGAATAAGTGGACAAACCGCTTGCCATACGAGGCAGCCTCTTTGAAACTGTCCACTTATCAATACGACGACAACCACCTAATGAATCTATATGCCTACCTCAACTCCCTATACAGATCATTACTAAGCAACGGGAGTCCATATGACTTACGAAATGACCCTTTTCAGTTCTCATGCAAAGAAAAAAGCACGGCAAACCTACCTTAGCAAGTCAGTAGAAAAATTGCCGCACTATCCTGTCGCAAGTGGTGTGATTTCGTAGTGAATCACATGTACCGGTACATGTACATGTATATTGCGAAATAACTTGTGACGTCTTTTCTTTCTTTCGTCTGACTTGACAACGTCTGATATTCCTACATGTACGTCCTGGCGACCATGGTGAGGATTCGCCGATGGTGTTGTTAACAGCAGAAATGATGCTGATGGAGTGATGTAATCAACTGATCCCGTAAAATTCAAAAAACTGCCGAAGGTAGTGAGGATTTTGGCTGGTTATGTTTTGCTGGAGTAAACGTTCCCGAGAAGAGAAAAGGAAAGTGAGACAGCAACCCGATAGAAATTAATCCGCCGATTATACATTCACAACCAAAAGTAGTCCGGACCTGCCTTTGTCGTCAATACGAGGATATCAAATTGTGTCGAACTGGCTTGAAGGGATAATAAATAAACGAATAATAGGGCCTACATGCAGGTATTTCTAACGAAAAGAAAATTTTGACATTTCGGATCAGTCGGTGACAAAGCACGGTTGAACTAGAATTTGTACATGTACAAATCTACAGGGATATTTGCATTGGGCCAATGAAAATCCAATAAATTTGTCACGTGAAGGTAAAGCGTGCTGAAAATGCAAACATGATGTCTAAAAATAGATTAGTCTACGGCTAGATCAATCTAGTGAAATATTGCTTCAAAATCATCGAAATGGTAGGGATTTTGAAAAACAGAGTGTCAGCACACGGTGTGTGGTGACCATAATAAATGCTTAAATAATGTGTACATTGTAATTTTATTGGGATCAGGATTGTTTATTTATAGCTTAAAGTATGAATAGCAGGGCCCATATTTAAAAAAAAACTTTAAGTCTATGTGCAGCAATCTGTTGTTAATAGGCCTATTAAACAAAATGATAAGTATCCAAAACTTGGACTACGTGGCAGACTGCCTGCCGCTGGATAGGCCTATCTGTGAATAGGTACCGTTAGTTGGCGAGTGTGGCACCTGTAGTGACGGATGGAGAGCTGATGAAGGGTCTGGGGGCCAGTTTCGACAGTGAATATACCGACCAGGCAGGTCGAAAAATATTTGCATCCATAACAACGCGGAACAAGTTTATTGAGGATAGAAATATGCCGTGTCCATAAGAAAAGTCATGGCGGCGCCAGCCGTAAGCAAAATGTGTGAGACTTTTGACTTCAACGAGCGGGACTCAAAAATGTTTGTAGGAGTCTTCGGCCCGTATTCTTAAACTCGAAAGTCCACTTTAAAGGGACTCTAGAGGCAGCTTTTTAGTGCATAATGATGTGATCACTAACACAGAATTGGTGGCATGAGGATCCAACTTGGACATAATTTTTGCAGTAAAATTTCATCAATGTTAACATTTGATCCACAGTTCATGAGTTAATGTTCGTTAGCGCCACCTGTTGCATAGTGGAAGTACTGTTAGTAGCCAAATAGCAAGCTGCCTCTAGAGGCCCTTTAAAGATGTATCATGGGTATTTTCGCGGGCCATGAAATTCATTGTTTAATTAATTTTGTTTGTTTATGTCCAGGCTTTCTTTGTTTTATGAGTAATTTGTTGGTGGCATGCCTCTCTAGAAATTATGTTGATTCCAAAAGTATTCATTTTGGTGGGTTGGCATGTCCTAAAAGTCCAAAATAACATAATGTAAACATCCATGTTTACAAACATTGAATGTAAACAATGAAGTCGTGATACATTATCTTGAAGCTTTTGGTTTCTGCCCTGCAAACAATAGAAAAAGGTAAACTTTAGACTTAACGAACCTTCTAGAATACGGCCCATAGTCTTAGATCAATCTATTAATTTAATAAGATATGTATCGGGTGGCCCCCCAAAAAACGTGTCCAACTTCAAATCTTGAT
Organism: Notospermus geniculatus; assembly: GCA_002633025.1. Classification (NCBI taxonomy): domain Eukaryota; kingdom Metazoa; phylum Nemertea; class Pilidiophora; order Heteronemertea; family Lineidae; genus Notospermus; species Notospermus geniculatus. The sequence continues at coordinate 124,084 of NMRB01001558.1, read as the reverse complement.
TTCTCAACAACTGCCCATTAGGATTCAATGAAATTTGGTGCTGTATCATTTAAAGATGTTTTGTTTAACGTGTGAAATTTTTGCATTTATACCTTTGGTATTAGGGCCGTATCACTCAAAATAAAAATCATGGTAAAAAAAGGTGATTCCGGAATCCAATAAGATACGAAAAACCCCATCCCGGACTTCAAATTGCTAGTTCTCAAAAACTATTTAATATAACCCCAAGAAAATTTATTCAATACTGTTCCGTGGCAATGTTTGTACAATGTGAACGTTTCAGCTCAATATCTTTGGTATTAAGACTGTAGCACCAAATATAAAAACCATAGTAATCATTGATCATATTTTAAGAGACAATGGTGAAACTTTGAAACGCTAGCTTCAAATATGGTGTTGTTGTAATTAGCGCCACGGCGTAGACACTGAAGTTATTGGATTAATACTTTCACATGTTAGAGCCAATATCACGAGGCGGTGTTAGACAAAATTTCATTAAGTTGTAGTAAAGTATTTTTGAGAAATGAAAATTTAAAGTTCGGGAAATTTTTATCCACCCATTTCTTCACTGTAAAAACGAATGGGCTCGAGAGACCCATGATTTTGTCCACTACCTGGACACATGGGTTTTGAAACGTGTTCAATGGAGAATGGGTCCATGGTGCCCAGAATATTTGTTCTTCGAGCCTGAAACGGACAGGTCTATAGGTTCCAGTAACCCATAATAAGAGTTTCATAGGTCACTTTGGCCCATCTACGAATGCTACCGTGGGGTGTTGGCACCCATGAGCAGCAATAGTAGATGGGCCAAAGTGACCTGTGAAACTGGTCATTATGGGTTACTGGAACCTAAGGACCTCCTCGTTTCAGGCTCGAAGAACAAATATTCTGGGTACCATGGACCCATTCTCATCTCAAACCCACGTGTCCAGGTAGTGGACAAAATGGTTTTTACAGTGTTATAGGACTCCGGAATCGCATTTTTTCCCTATGATTTTTAAATTGAGTGATACGGCCTCAATACCAAAGCTATCAAAGCAAAAATTTTATACGTTAAACAAAACATCTTTAAATGATATGGTGCCAAATTTCATTGAATTATAACGGACAGTTGTTGAAAAATCGAAATTTGAAGTTCGGCACGTTTTTTTTGGGCCACCCGATATATTGGTACGTACATGTACCTTGATCTTAAAAAAAAACATTGAAGCGCGAATCTAATTCGTGATGCAGGCTTAGTTGGCTATTGATGTAACCATTCGACTTTACATGAATTATATTTCTAATATTATATTGATTTCAATTGTTATGATTCTTTTCACGACTTGGGAAGAGAATATCTTTTATGTTCGTTTTGTTTTCATGAGATGAATGAAAAATCGATCTGTGCCTGATTGATGCGGAAGTATATGATATGCTGCAGATTCTCGATGATGTGGTATTGCTTCTAAAAATGCGATTGTTACAAATTGTGACCGTGGATCTTGATATGACCAAAAATATGACTGCAATGTTATTGAAACGTACTAATTCTGGAAGAACCATGCACTAGAAAAGTAACGAATGGTCACCGCTTCCTTCTATCGAAGCCATTTTTGCATGGATTCAGTAATCGCAATCCTCAAAGATCATGCGTTATAACACCAGAAATATTTCAGGTACCGGTGGGCCTATTAGTTTCGCATCCAAGGGACTAGTTCATTCGTGAATATCAGTGCCCAACACGGAGTCGAATCCAGTGGTTCCTGACTGACACACGAGTAGGGTATCCATGGCTGATCCCTTAGATGTGTCTCTGTTAAAACCTACCCTGGAAGTGTTTTAGCGCGTAAGGTATCAACAAGACATATAAAGACTGCTTTTTTCGTTGACCGATGGTCGTGATTACTTAATACGAACAGCATATTGTCGCTGACGTGACAGTAGATCGAAGAAAATAAGAAACGATTAGGCTGCGAAGATATTCGACCAGTCAGTTGAAAATTCCCGTTGTTATATTTTATATCATTCGCCCTACATGTATGTTCGTCGTGTTAACCACTCCGTTAACTAAGTACTAAGTACCATAATACAGAGTAGGCCTATTTGTGCTTTATGGCGTTCACAGCGAAGGCAAACAAGAACACACGGTCCTGGGATAGACGAATTCGAAATATTGGACGAGAGATCACGAGACAGTTTCTCCTTCTGATCGTCAGTATGGCGTTTAACATGTGGCCAGGAAGAATCAGACATGTAGGAATCTTTGGTACTCATGTCCCTTCAATGGAAGGAGGTAAATATTACATAACTAAAATAATAGTCGGATAAGACTTCATATACGTGCATGTACGTACATTGATATCGGAGTCTATTTGTTGCTTGGAGTGCAATTATTGGAGAGTGTCCATCAGGTCCATGATAAAACAAGAAAAAAATAGCAGAGAAACAGGAAACAAATTTTCTTTCAAAATGTGATACCTTGTCTAACTAACTTCATGGCTTTGAATCTTTTGAGACGAGAATGTGTAGCGAGTGTGGTCTCCTCAATAGACGAGGTCAGTACCTTAATCATTCAAATGGGCCCTGACAGAATACAGTCCGATTGACTGCAGTTCTTCAATTCCTTTGATAATGCCAAAAATGGATTTTTGTACATGTAGTTCTTTTAAGACCCAGAATAGAGCCGGCAACCACTTGTAGCCCTCGTGTATATATAAAACAGAAACCTCGTCCCTCTGTTGTAACTCCCGTTTCGTCTCTTTCTGGTGCGCGCACATGATCGATCCGTTGTCTGTTCGTCCGTCCGTTCGTTCGTCCGTCTATCCATCGGTGACTCCGTACGTCGGACACTAATGGTGGCACGTTGGTCCTAGAACTTTGCAACTTGGTGCGGCCATGAGTCGTGGCAAACGTTCACATGCTTTCGGTCTGATCTCCTTTAGGCCTACTTGATGCCGACAGAATAGCAGGGATAATAATTTTTAGCTCGTTTTTCTTCCTCTACACAGTTAAATCATTCAAACTGGATGGGACGGATCAAGGTGTCACTCTAAAAAGGTAAAGTCCACAGGTCTATCAATGTGTCTTTACCACGTGTTTATGCTGTAGTCATAATATACCATTCACAACTAAAAAAATTGTGTTACTTTAAAGTGCGATTCTTAATAATGGAATTGTCGAAATATTTTCCTAATGCGGCACGCCGTATTAAAAACACTCCTGGGTATTCGAAGGCGGCATACAGCGTGCTAGCCTCTGTGTGCGACAATCGCTTCCTTATCTTTGATTTTTGGGCATACATGAAGTCAAGGTAGATATTATTCAGAGGCCTATCCGGTCCTTACTGTTCAATCATTTGATGCAGTGTAGTAAACCAGTAGGCCTGCACCCCTCGGTACATGTGACCAAAGTGGCAGGGTGTGCCTGATACTGGATAACTGAATACGCAGTTGCCTACTAAAATCTGGCCAGTCCTGAGGGATCTTATTCATAAAGCCGTACTAGGCTTAAAATTACTTGCTAAAGTGCATAATTGTACAGACCATGTCCACAACTATAACCAACTAAGCTAGCGTGGTTTTACATGTATGAAATCGGGCCTGGACACTTGCAGCCAGGGGTGAGTACTAGCTGGAAATTTCGCGATTTGCTGATCACACTTCGGCCAGCAGGTTGTCAGCGGATCGGCTGGTTTCAACACTACACATCGTTTGGTTCCAGACCGATCAGCTGAGTGTGTAGGTCCGTTCATTTGGCAAGAAACTGTTGTGATGCGCATGTGCATTTCATCATTGTCCGGCTTTTAAAGAACGCGACAGCAGAGGTAAAAAAACAGCATTCCTATCTCGTAATTTTCAGATTTTTGAAACTGGCAGAACGGGGGAAAAGCCTAGCTGAGTACGTCAGGTTCTCAGCAGTATAAAAGGAGTCCTCGGCAATTTCCCGCCCTCGTGCAATACGTGTTCGATTTGGCTATTAACGAGGTTTCGCAAATCTGACGAAACACGAAGTACGAAATAAGAAATTCAACTTCATTTCCATGACGTAATGTATTTCAGGAGATGGTTGGTACCACAAATGTCCCTGCTGCCAGTGCGTCTTTTAGCATGTCATAAGACCAAGAGAGTTATGGTGGAGAGTTATGTTAGAGTTATGTTTTTAAATGTACGAAGTGGAAACGAAAGATAAATTTCAAAGTTTAATATACATGTACATCGTAACTCTAGCGGTGACGTCATACGCTAAAAGACGCAGCAGGCGATATTTTTGTGGTACCAACCCATCTCCTGAATTACATTACGTCATGGAAATGAAGTCCAATTTCGTATTTCGTACTTCGTGTTTCGTAGATTTGCGAAACCTCACTAAATGTTGTTAATGCCTACCAATAAAAGCTCTGCCGAAACCCGTTGCAGAAATGTGTGAGGCTGTCTGATTGTAGCCTGGAAAGAAAGACGGTATTGGCGACGATTCCCTGCAGCACATGTTGCCATCTTTGTGCAGCAGCAAGGCGGTGGTTCGGTGATATTAGGTTGAGGACTTATATATCTTCTCCTGTCTTATTTCAAAAGGTATTATGGAGCTGACTTTATTCCTTCATCGACATTCCGCAGGACATTACATTTCCACCAACGACCATACCTGGTTGAAGTCGACGTGAATCTTGCACTGTACGATTCATACACATGGACTATATACATTAGACCACGTTCTCCTGTGGGTTACACGTTTTTTGCTACCAAATGACGCCGGAAGTTGGAAGCCTACAGTTTTTTGGCAACGCATGCCTTTAAGTTCTTTAACAATATTAATACACGGGCAGATTTCGTAACTGAAGATGCGAACGAGCCGTTCTTATTCAAGGCGAACAGATGGCATTTTATCGCAATAACCGTTGCCAAGGGATGGAAATCGCACCAAGTCTATATCAACGGCAAGAAAATAAAGCTAAAAATAGGTGATATTGCCTGGGTATTAAATGGCCCTAACCGCCCTCTTTGTCTTCTGGGGCGTTCAATCCAAGGTGTTAACGACAAGTTTTTTTTAGGTAGGATGTCATATTTAAAGATATTTCCGAAAGCATTAACCGAAGGCCAAGTGAAAGCGCTACACAGAAATGGTGAGTGTATTATGTCGGTGGCTAGGGCGGTAACGAACGCGGAAAGTAGGTCTTATGTTGACGATAAACAGCAGTTTAGTGTCTACAAATACATTTGAAATTTGAAATGCTCCAATTAGTTGTCGGCTGCGGAGCAAAATGTCGTGGCCTCCGGTAGAAAGATTGGTTCCCCTGATTAATAGGAAGGTAAAAAAACAAGCAGCGTACTCATTGCCTAGTGGTTAAGGCGTGCTGCCCCTTAGTGCTGGCCATTGATGCCTCATGCAAGGGTCCGTGGGTTCGAACCTGGTAGGAATGTCTTTCACCTTTTAAACCCTATTTCTGTTTCATATTCATTGCTATTATAGGGGTGTAATTTCGATACCTGTAGTGAACTTCAAGCAATTTTGATGGCTGGTGAAGTTTTTTCCCTGAGATTAGGCTCACCAGTGTTTATCAATTTCAGTACCCTCAAGGGCGAGTGAGTATTCATATTAGTCGAGGTTTCATTGTGCGGACGGTGCGATTTGAGTTTACCTCAAATCGCCCCAGTTTTATTCTCATAATACATGTATTGTCGACGTTGCATGATGATTGATATAATAGGGAGGTTAAGAAATCAAACGATAAACGTAGACGTTAACGACAACGATATTTTTGTACCGAAAATGCAATATAAAATCTGGTGAATGTGTGGTATGAAAAATAACGTTGTCGTGAAGTTGACGTTTATCGTTTGATTTCTAAACCTCCCTAATGACACGAGAAAAGTAGGTGAAAGCCTTTGTATATCTTGGTGTACGTCGAAATGGTGTACGATCCAAATCTGCGTGTTAGCCCAGTGTTAGTTCGGCATCCATTTGTACGGTCAGCAAGGGTACTATTTATGATGACTGTGCAGGTGGCAGCTGAAAAAATGGGCGACAGCTGTGGCCGACTGCACCGATGGCGACCGAAAAATGTCTGAAAATCTTTTGGTGACAGTGGGTGAGGTCAAATCTCATAGTTAACCCTGACACCAAGATTACCCAAGTGTAACCCTGTGAAAAAGTGTTAACCTGAACCCTTAACTCCGTCTACTGATTAACTTTTAGTTAACACTAAGTTAACACCTAGTTGACACTCCTTTAACTCCTGCTTGACACTTCCTGGAAATTTGGATTCAGTGAATCTGCTCCAACTAGGCCTAAGTATTGTACAACACAGAGCGGTGTTGTTATCTGGTATTGGCTGTGAATTGCCGGCGAATTGGCAACACAGAGGCTGGGAGAGGGAAGACGAGATGTTGTTGGAGTCTGGACAGAAGATTGCAAGCACTGCATTTGCACCCAGCACACCCAACCTGTCTGTAAAGGCCCTATGAGGATACATAAAGCAAGTTTCTTGCTCTTTTCGCTGGTGTAGGGCCTACTTAGCCTACTTGCATTTGGTTCACAACCATTTCCCTGATGATTTGTGATCCTCCAGCCATGGAAATAATCCACAAGATGGTCAAATTCATTGTTCTTGGTTCAATTGCATGTCTGTCAATCGGATCACCACTATGAGCATGGGTTCTGATCAAGTTCTGGGCAAGAATCTGTAGCATCAGGTACAGCAAACATGGCTGCCTTCATAACTCTGAGACTTGACCTCCCTCAATTTTGACTCAGAGTTAACCACCAGGAGGTTAACACTTGATGTACATGATCAGTAATGCATTCTCTTAACTCTGGGTGATTTCCTGGGTTCAGGGGAACACCAGAGTAATCTTAGTGTCATGCAGGTGTTAACGTTTGGGTTAACTTAGTGATAACTAATAGTTAACTACGGGTTAACTAAACTCTTGCTGCAAGGTCAAGTCCTGGGGTTATCATGACTAATAGTTAACTCCTGGGGTTAACACTTAGTTAACTTTCAGATTTGACCTCACTACGGGTTAACTAAACTCTTGCTGCAAGGTCAAGTCCTGGGGTTATCATGACTAATAGTTAACTCCTGGGGTTAACACTTAGTTAACTTTCAGATTTGACCTCACCCAATGGCTGGAGAAATTTTTGCGTAAGGGTGGCTTTCCATTGGAGCGTTTCCGTGCGCGGAAACGATCGAAAGCATTGTTTGTTTCCGCATCGTTGGTCACGGCGCGGAAAAGAACAATGCTTTCGAGATTCCGCGCACGGAAACGCTCCAATGGAACGCCACCCTAAAGCCTAGCGCACATTTGCGACAAAGCTCTGTGTAAAGGCCTCCATACACTGAATGACAAAAGTCGAAATTAGTCGCTGCTATGGTCAGTTCGACAACACTTGATCTGGCGACATGTTGAAATACTCCACACAAGTGTCAGAAGATTTTAACATTTATGGAACATTTCCACAAAAAGTATTTTGGAACGGACAATTGTAGTGACTAATTTCGACGTTTGTCATTCAGTGTATGGAGGCCTTTAGGGGTGTCTGTTAAATTCGGGTAGTTTTTATCCACGGAACGGAATAGTTATTTTTGGCGGAACGGAACGTGTACAGTCATTGACAAAAGTTTATCTCCACATGATACCTTGAATATTTCAAATACTACTGGGCCAATTTTGACGCGGTTTGTTCCACATGAAAGTATATCTTGTTGGTTGTATTTCTGCATCAACATTTTGGATATTTGGAAATATCATAACTATGTAATAGCTCATCAGAAAAAAACCCTAAAATCAACATTTTCACTATGTAATTTTTGTGACTTTTGTTGCAGCATTGATAGAGTGAAACCTTCCAAAGACTTCGCAATTTGTTTCATCAAGATCTGTTGATAATATATATATATAGTTACTCAACATATTTTGACGAAACAAAGCACCAAATCCTTAGAAAGTACCACTCTATCAAAACTGCAACAAAAGTCACAAACAAATACATAATAAAAAATGATTTTGGTGTATTTTTTCTGATGATCTATTACATAATTATGATACTTCCAAATATCCAAAAGTTTGGTGCAAAAGTATGACCAACAAGATATACTTTCAAGTGGAACAATGCGTGTTAAAATTTGCCCAGTAGTATTTGAAATATTTAAGGTGTCATGTGGAGATAAACTTTTGTCAAAGACAGTACATGTTCCGTTCCGTCAAAAACAACTATTCCGTTCCGGGGATAATTTGCTGTTTGCAGTGATTTCGACATTTTTTAAAAACGTTTTTAAAATTTCGTTCCCGGCCCGGCCCGGCGCAGACAATTGGATATTAGCCGTTGTTGATGAGAGCTTTCACAGTTGCCATGGATGCAAGAACACGGCGACTGCCATTGTGAATGACTGTCAGGATTGCTTTACACAACTGCTTCGAAAGAGGTTTATCATTTGTCTGCAGAAAACTGGGTGTATACATATGATTGTATAAGTCATACATGGTACGAGGTGCGTGTATCTGTCATGACGACGCTACGCCATAGGCGTAGCACTCATTTTCATTTTGTGTTCCTTTGAAAACAAAGGTGCACGCACTAGGCTTAGTCCCGTTACGAAACTAACGAATTGTTTTACTTGCATGGGTGCAGTGACGGATGGACAAATCATGATCGAACAACCCACAAACCATGGTTTAATAAACGGAGATGAAGGCTGTTGCAGTTGTTGATGTTTGGGATGGTTTAGGGATGGTTACCTTCGTTTGACAACACTTACCATAACGTTTACACATTTTTTTTCGGTTTCAGTCCTTACTCTTTCTTTCTACAAGGACGGGGGTGATATAAACCATCACGTTGACTTTAACCAGCGATCAAATATAAATGTAGACAGGGTACTTCGTTCAAAGATGGAATGTGCAAGCAGGTGTTTGTATCACGTTCAGACCCTGTTTATGTGTGAGACTTTTGTCTTCGACGAGCGGTCAAAACTGTGTGGAGGCGTCTCCGTCTTCGGTCAGCCGCCAACGAATACGAGATATGTTTTGATTCCTTGATGGCGCGAGGCTCACGCAACATGGTCCCGCAGCGTTGATGTATGGCCAATGCATTTACCATTAGAAATGGCGAGATGCCTGTGCTCATAGATTGGTCCTAGACTTTCGTTGGAAGGAACGGTTCGGACACAACATAACCCTAACCTAATGCTTCAAACTATAAAGTTTACGTTGTGGGTTGACCATGATAATTTCAGGGTTTCGGGGTAGTGGTACTGAAAAAAGGGATTATTTCGCACGATATTTCAATGCAGCCACTCCAAATCGGCGTAGTAATACCACTGGAAGACAGATGACATGGTCACTATCAAACTTTCTCAAAACGTGAAAATTCTTCTTCTCTCAATTATTCAGAATATTTAAGTGCCTTTTAACAGATATTCACTATGATAAATGGAGAAAACCAGGTTTTTAAAGATCTACTCTTACAAAATGTAACATGATTGGTCAATTCCTGGCACGTGACCATATCTGCCATGCCGCATAACCTTGGCGGCATGCTTCAGTGATTCCTTCGTTATGCACAGTTCATGATCACCCTTGGACCTTCGGACCCATCAACGTTTACTGATTAGCCTACCACCTACTGTGCGATGGATTTTTTGTTGGACTGAGCTCACATAGGTATGGGCGGTTATATCCGCAAATTAAGGGTAGCATGAAACGTAGACGTTATAAGTGAAAAACTAAGACGTAATATAAAAATAAGACCTGTGATGCTGCAGTTTCTTTCGTGTAAGTACGCTTTTATACAATAATCTGTAAGTGAAACATAGACGTTCCGCATATAAATAAGACGTCCCGCATGACTGAGAGGTGTCGCACTTCTGAGACGTTGAGCAAATATCAGACGTTCGGTGAAAAGCAGACGTTCCGCTTAAATAAGACGTCCCGCATGACTGAGAGGTATCGCACTTCTGAGACGTTGAGCAAATATGAGACGTTCGGTGAAAAGCAGACGTTCCGCATAAATAAGATATCCCGCATGACTGAGAGGTATCGCATGATGAGACGTTGAATGAGACGTTCGGTGGCGCCGCAGTCGCTATTTTTAATGGGTGGTGTTGGGATAGCTTCCCTGGGGAAGTTTCTGGCGCATCTCTCTGGGATTCTTGGGGATTGTGAGCATGCCCAGTGAAGGCGAATTTCGGAGCGATATTTACGCTTCCTTGGGGAAGGTCGCTACTGTGCTGTTGCAGTCGTTAAATATTCCATGTATAGCCAATCAGCTGATCAGTATGCCGGCCTGGAAAGAAAACGAAATGCATGCCGGGAGTTCCCCATGTTAGCGACTCCGCAAGTCGCTCACTTCGGCCAGGCTCGCAACCTCGTACCCAGGGCTTCGGGCGCTACTGGGCTCTGGATGGATGACGCTTACCAACCCCTGGCATCATATATGAATTCCGGCCTGTGATTCGTCGCCCGAAGTAGGAGGCAGTGATGTCACAAAATCATGACTATAGACCGTTCTCAAATTGACGTAAACAAGAAAGATCTGCGCACTTCCGCCGAAATTTCAACCATAACCTCGGTCTGAAGCTGAATGACGTGACGCAGACAGCCCCACGACAGTGACGTCGACGACGTTGCGTCAGACTCGACCATTGCTGAATAATGGATTGCGTCACGTCACCCGGTTTCAGATCGAGAGTTTGTTTGTTTGTTTGTTTGTTTGTCCGCGATTTTCTCCGAGACTAATGAACGGATCGCCGCCAAACTTGGTATGCAAGTGCAGACGGGCCTGGGAAGTGTCCTTACGAAGCCCGAATTTTGATATCACTTATAGTTTTCGAAATATTAAGATATTATCGAAAATAACAATGCTGTTCAGGCCTATATTGACGTCATGACGTTACCGAGATTGCCGTCGCGTCATCCGTGACGTCGGCAACGTCATGTGCGGCGGAACGACGTCATACGCCACTCGAACGGGGATGACGTCATTACGGATGTTCAGATTACGTTCCGAGTCTCGACTCGCACTCCAAAGGATTCATTTTTGGAAACTACGTCATCAAATACAACAGGGTTTTCCNTGTTTGGCCACTTCAATCAAGAATTTGAACTGGGAGTAATGGCCAGGGTTCATCAGATCCGAATAGAAGTGTTGAATTGAAGATCAGGTTCATTTATGATGACGAATTTTGAATATTCCTAGGTGCTGGACTCGCATTTCCTGAAGTGGCTGCCATTTTGCCTCTGGATGTGGGAAAACCCGACTCTGAATGTGGGATTGCCCCTCTGCACGATGTGTGGGTGATTCCCCAGGGTGCACCTGGAGTACGGGTCTCTTGTCTTCGACTCGGCTAGTACTAATGACCTTGCTAAACTTGACCGGTTACATTATCGTGCAGCTCTTTTAGTTAGTGGTTGTTTATTTGGCACTAATAGCCAGAAAGTTCGTTCATGTCTTGGATGGGCTAGTCTTCAGGTGAGGCGAAATGAACAAAAAGTGACACTCGTGTACGATTCTGTTAATAATGCAGTGCCAACCTGTCTTCAGGATGTCTTCAATTCTTACATTAATCCTAATCCCGACCGCCGACTTCGCAGCAATAGAACATACCATTTCCCAATGGGCCTATAAGAGGCATCTTAACACTTTCACGCCCAAGGCCGTGATATCACGGTATCAGTTAGGTGGCCGACACCACCACATTCTTTTGGTCATAACTCAGTTATTATTGGTCCGATTGAGCTGAAATTAGGTGCAAATGAAGGAGAATTACATTCTACACAAGTTGAGCGCTTTTTCGCGCGCCTTTGCCGAACAGATACACGGGTCGCGGATTTAGCGAATTTTTTTTCAAAAATCGCGAAAAAATACTTTCAAATGGGTTGCGTCGCTGGAATTGACGTTGTTGGAAAGGGCTTTTGCCGCTCTGTCGGTCTACATGTCCAGTTTGCACGCCACGCCACCGGACGGGTAGATGTGGCACAGGCAGCTAAGGGGCCACAAAATCATGTCAAAGACACTGTAGAAAATCCCAAATGACGGGTGAATTTCTATTGATACCAACCTAAAGATTAGTTGCAGAAGGAACTATTTTGCTGTGGACGGGGATTTTCAAGTCGGAATTTCCTACTCGTAAGCACCCCACGGGGGACCCCAGCTGTCCATGCAAGAAGTATGGTGATTCTAGGCCTGTCAATGACATGGTCTGTCCTTGTGACTCGAGTCATTGTTTATTGACATTGCAAATTACAGGAATTGCAAGCGAACTCATGGCCAAAAAGCCACACTTACAATACATGGCTATAGAGTGTCCATTTTGGCTCTCAAATGCTGGGAAATGGCGTAGGCCTAAAAGCACTCTTATTTTCTAAAATTTCCCCGGGGGAGCCCCCCGGACCCCCGTCGATATTTCAGCGCTCGCTGCTAAAAACAACTGCTAGGCCTAGGCCTACGGTCCGCTATTTTATTGCGTCCGAACTGCAGGACTTTCCAACGGTCCTGTTCGAATGTGCAGTCACTTGGAAGAAGTGGTATTCGAGGAATCATGACATTCTGGCCAGTGAATTCACCACTCACAATGGTATCCCCAATCACAAATCGGCGGGACAGCTGCAGTTCACAGGGAAGCGTCAGTTGCACGGCGTGTGGCAACATGACGTCATATAAACCCAGGTTTCCGCGGCGATGACCTATGACCTATATTCTTTCGTCGATTTCGTCACTGTTTCGAGTGCTGGGGAAATCCCGCCCATGACGTCACGGGATACCCCGTTCCTATGGTATCGCCAATCAGCGTCATCCAAATCAACATCCTCATACGTCACAAATCAGCCCGTCGTCGACACGAATGACGTGTAGACCGTTTCAACGTCACATTCCGTTGAGACATGACGGGCTGATTCGTGACGTATGAGGAAGCTGATAAGGCCGACGCTGATTGGCGTTACCATGGGAACTGGTATCCCGTGACGTCACGAACGGGGGTTCCCAGCACTCGAAACAGTGACGACGAAAGAAAATCGCCATAAAATCAACATTGGGATGCTTTCTCTGACGACAAATATATCATTTTACTCGGTGAACTACGGAGTACCGTTTACAGCCANTACCTTCCTAAAGATTAGTTGCGGAAGGAACTATTTTGCTGTGGACGGGGATTTTCAAGTCGGATTTTCCTACTCGTGAGCACCCCACGTAGGGCCTCAGCTGTCCATGCAAGAAGTATGGTGATTCTTGGCCTGCCAAGGACATGGTCTGTCCTTGTGACTTGTTTATTGACATTGCAAATGACAGTGTCACAGGAATTGCAAGCGAAATCATGGCCGTAGGAACGGGGAACATTGGCAGGCTCGGCATTTGACGGCCTTTAGTCCCAAACGGCCCAAGTAATAATAATAATATAATATTTATTAAATTATAGTGCTTCACAATGTATAACATTTCCTAAGCACTTTACATAGAAGTACATGTAATTAAAAGAAAGTGTATGATTTAGAAAGATAAAACATGGATAGAAGAGAGTAAGATAAAACAAATTGACAATGACTAGTAATTAGGTGAAATGTTTGATGAATAAAAATGTCTTGAGATTCTTTTTAAAAAGGTTTGTCTGACTGCCAGTGAGAGCACGCAGAGTGAGCGGCAGGGAGTTCCACAGTCTGCAGGCCAGCACACAGAAGGATCGGTCGCCAAAAGCCCCATTGGAACGTGGAATGGCAAGTAGCCAAGGGTCATCTGACGACCGAAGCCTCCGGCCCGGCTGATGCAGACTGAGGAGCTCCCGCAGATAACTTGGACTGCTCTCCGAATGAAGCACCTTGTGGGTCATCAGGAGAGCCTTATACTCTATGCGCTGCCTCACCGGCAGCCAGTGCAATTTCTGTAAAACCGGCGTGATGTGATCGCGCTTTCGTGAAGCTGTTAGCACCCTAGCTGCCGCATTCTGGGCGAGCTGTAGTCTGTGCACCAGGCGGTCAGAGAGGCCCGTCAGGAGGACATTATGATAGTCCAACCTTGACGTAACCAATGCGTTAATGGCCGCAGCGCATGCCTCTGTGTCCATGCAGCGACGGATCTTGCCTATACGGTGAATGTTGAAATACATACTTCTAACCATGCTGCTAACCTGTGAAGTCATCGTAAATTTGGCATCGAAAAACCCACCCAGGTTCTTGACCTGGGAGGAGGCGGTAACCACAGAACTACCAATAGTGAGGTGGAAGAGGCTGCAGCTTATGATACATACGGGGCGGTGCAATTATTACAAACTCTGTCTTCTCATCGTTTAGTTTGAGGTGGTTTAACTGTAACCATGACCGCACATCATCCACACAGCTTTCAACCTTCTTCACAACCCTCACTAACTCATCCCTGGTTAAACTGGAAAAGTCGTAGATCTGATTATCGTCAGCAAAGGCGTGTCGGTGAAGATCATGCTTAGTGATGACCTCACCAAGAGGGGCCACATAGATGGAGAAGAGGATTGGGCCTAGGACCGAACCCTGCGGAACTCCAGACAGAAGCGGCTTAGGTTCAGAGAGCTTGCCATCAATAGCAACTCTCTGCGTCCTGGCAGATAAATATGATCTAAACCACTCAAGGGCGGTACCAAGTCCAATACACAAATGAACCACACTGACAATACATGGCTAGAGTGTCCAACAGAGTTGTTACCTATTCAGGACTGTCTTGGTCATCGGACTGTCCAGAGAAATATGACGTAACACTATTGTATAAACAACACCCAATGTTTTGTGTCTGATTTCAATAAGTCACCTCAAACCGCCCGGTACGTGACCGAGCAGTGGCTGTGACGATCTAATAGGACAATGAAGAGTAACAATAAGCCTACGACAGTCTGAGTGACAGTCTGGCCATTGTATAGACCCTGTACTGTCATGAATGACTGTCATTCCAGACAGTCTGAGTGTCAGCCCAAGACTGTCTTTCGATTGTGGCAGATCCTGGTTCAGTTCATTATGCAAGCGCTGAGAGAGCTATGTGCGTGTTCCATGTTGGGTTATGTTCTTCCCTTAATTCAATGCCACTGAGTGCAACAGGCCTGGAAAACCATAATGGGCTCCGCACACTGGCGACTAAAATGGGGGCGACTACCGATGCGACTACTACCTCGCCTGCCATAATTACCTTTGCGGTCGATCAATGATGTCATCCACGACATCACTGATCTTCCAAAGAAGCATTTGTCGCAAACAAGTCAACAAAAACTAAAAAAAACTGAAAAATGTTCAGTCGCTTCTGTGGTCGCAAGGCCGGTCGCCTACAAAATCGCTCGAAAAAATCGCTAGTGTGCGGTGCCCTTAAGGCCTACAGGTTTTATGAAGGCAACTAGACCAATGTAATTATGAATGAGACCCATTACATCACCATAGGGCCTACAGCTTGAATAACTGATGATAGGCTGCCAGGAGGTGATTTATTAAAACAGACACAGACACCATGGGCCTAGCCATGCAGAGCGTCCCATTTCCAGAATGTTACGTCATATTTTGCCGGACAGTTTGAAGTCACAGACAGTCCTGAATAGAGTTGTTGTCTATTCGCAACTGTCGCAGTGCTCGGACAGTCGCAGGAAATGTGACAACAAGCATTCAATCTCGTACCCAGATCTACCTCATCCGAGGATATCTCTGGAAAGGGCTGCGACCTGACCAAAATTTCTGGTCAACCGCTGGCAGCGTTGGATCATGAACAAGTAATTTACAAAACAAGGGTATTATTTTTATTGCTTCGTAGGGGATAAAAGTAAGGATATAGCTACCACGTTATCCCGAGATGGAAGTTCTGCGTTCTCAGCAAAACTCCTTTCATTTGGCCACACAAGTACATTATATATTTCTAAGTATATTACGGTTTTATTAGGTACTTATTTCTCTATGATTTTATTGCAAATCAAAGAAAATTATTACAGTTGTGTCTATCTGTGAGGAAGACCTTGCGGACTTGCCTTCATTGCAGAAGTGTAATACAATAATGAGCTGTCAGTGAGTTGACCAATAGGTGTCACTAAGCTCAATTCATTGCAAATAGCGGCCCCATTCATGCTTGATCGAGCACTAATCAAGGGAAGTTTCTTTTGTATCGGTCCGCTAGAACATTGCTGCCATCTTTTGGCAGTGCGCGCTGCTGACTGCTCCTATTAGAGTTGTTACCTATTCACAACAGTTGGCCACCTCGGACAGTCGCATGAAATGGTGATGTAATCATTATGTAATACAAGATATGAAACCAGGCATGCGGTAAAGGCTTATATAACAAGTTGTAGGTCTGAGGTAAATTAACACAGTGCTATTCAGGAAATGTTCCCTCCTGCAGATACGCGTAATGTCATTGTGCTGGTATGGCATGACAATGCTAGGCCATATCCGAGGCAGGGGCAGTAAGGACAACGATCTGATGACACATACTGGTCTAGGCCAATGATGAATTGTAGCATGGATTGGTACACTGTGGTAAACGCGAACAATGGTCAAATCCTTTGGCATTAAGAGTCGGGGGACAGTTGTAATACAGTCCACCTTTTGTNCACAGAACATTATCTAACCTAGCCCCATACATCTTGCTATGCAAAGACATAGGCCTAGGATGGACCTTCTGGAACCTCTGCTTTGTGCACCATTTTGGATACATTTTACAAAATCACTCCAAAGTCTATCTTTGTTGGACAAATTTAGCAATATCTCAAAATATTGCCCTCGGCAGGTATGTAACCTTACTTTATATGTTTGTTTGAATGTGATAACTTTATTGCCCGTTCAAGAAAATGACTTTTCCTTTTACAACTTTTTGAGTTTCTTACTGTAAAACAAAAGAGGGTTGCATAACTGTCAATACTGATTGATATTGAGGGTCGCTATTAAACATAAAAAGGTGGGAGGAGGAAATTTTGTACCAGGGATCTGTAAACATGAAAACTTGACACTCACTTTTCATGGCTGTGACTCAGTGTGTTTACTTCCCCTAAGCCTTAAAAAGTTTAACATTACATGTGCATGGATTTGGTCAAAAGCGAATGTTGGGCCTAATTTGACGGCGCCATTGCAGGGATTTGCATAATGAGCATGCATTTTAGTGCTGTAATGGACTTGCACAAGTATTCATGTGAAAGAATGAAGTCAGAAATTTGCCCATTAGTAAGTATGCATACATGTATGTAATAAGAATGAACTTATTTTCCACATGGATG
Source organism: Notospermus geniculatus (assembly GCA_002633025.1). NCBI lineage: Eukaryota > Metazoa > Nemertea > Pilidiophora > Heteronemertea > Lineidae > Notospermus > Notospermus geniculatus. The sequence goes on along the minus strand of NMRB01001558.1, from coordinate 106,908 downwards.
TCTCAGATTTTATTTTATTTATCCCTGCAATGACATCACGCATAAATTAGCGTTTTCAATTCTGGCTAGTTACTGAACGTAAAATAGCACTCACGGCCTGGCATTTTCACATACATATTCCTCGATATCTCCCAAACCACATGTACTCATCAGAAAAAAGCACAATATGTCTAGATGTATTTACATGTATGTATTCTTTTCACTTCAGTAATAATCTGTGTAGTCAATTTTGAGATACATGTACCTTTGAAGCATTTTTCTAATTATTAATTACTAGCTGTTTAGTTTTACCTACATGTAACGACGGGTCATGTAGTATGCTCGTTTTGAAAACTAAATCATCGTTCGCTGTATATTGAGGTAATCTTCTTCGCTTAGTAAATATTTCGACATGCAAAACCCAAAAATGATGGATCTATGTGGTTGTTTGATATGAAACTAAATATGACCGTGTGATCAGCCTTATGAAAACAACCGGCGGTCCAAGAGAAATATCGGCTTGGATATTTTGCACCTTGAGCGACGGACGCCAGCAGATGTAATATCCTATCATGTTTGATATCCTCCCTTCCAGACAGATTAACTAATACGTCGGAACTGTATGAGACGACAGACTTCAGCTGATTAAAGGCTATTTCTTTGCCAGTGTATAACGTGTAAGTACGTTTGGTTTACGAGATCAGAGAGGTACGAAAGCCCAGAGTGCTCATTCAAATTTCAAAATTCAACTTTGAATTTTGAAATTTGAATAATAGCGCCGCTTCAAATTTCAAAATTCAACTTTGAATTTTGAAATTTGAAGTGAATAATAGCGCCGCTTCAAATTTCAAAATTCAACTTTGAATTTTGAAATTTGAAGTGAATAATAGCGCCGCTTCAAAATTCAAAATTAAACTTTGAATTTTGAAATTTGAACACAGGTTCTTGTTGTTCGATACTATACTAGGGGACCACAAGTCCTTACACACTTCACTGAGAATGTATAGAAAAACAAAAGGTATGACACTTCGCAAACTAGCACCCCGACATCGCCACTTCAAACCGCCGTCAAATCTATATTTTTCAACCGATTGCCAAGATTTTTGGCACGAGTGATCTTAGATATGTTTATTTCACGATGGACACAACTTTAATACATGACTTTATCCGAAACCCGGTGATTTTGATCGCGAATTGCGATAACCGGCGAAGCGCACAGAGTCTGCGCCAGGAAGTGAGAGACAGCGATTACTGCGCATGCGTAACTACGGACAACACGTGCTTTTATTTACTTTCGTGTTTATATTTAGTATTTGCGCATGCGCAATAATCGTCTTCTCTCAGTTCCTGGCGCAGACTCTGTGCGCTATCTGGTGATCGGAATTCTCGATCAAAGTCACCGGGTTTGGGATAAAGTAATTTATCAAAACTGTTTTCATCGTGGAATAAACATGTCTAAGATCACTCGTGCCAAAAATCTTGGCAATCGGTTGGAAAATATAGATTTGACGGCGGTTTGAAGTGGCGAGGTCGGGGTGCTAGTTTGCGAAGTGTCATACCTTTTGTTTTTCGATACATTCTCAGTGAAGTGTGTAAGGACTTGTGGTGCATCACCACCAGATTTGACACTTATGACAAAGATGGGCGATCGAAGATTCCTGAGAAAATACTGCAAATACAACAACATGTTAGGAGTGGCTGTCATCCATCATGGGAACATAGTCATCAGGGTTTGGTCAATCAAACATAATACCAGATTCTAAATATTAAATAAAAATTATGGAATTCCAATAGTTCACCAAGTGCAAGTCTTCTACTCTGGTGGCGTAACTTACTCTTAAAATATGTCAAGAGATGAGAGAAAAAACACTAAGTGCTTGATTTCAGAGAAGAGACTTCATGAAAATGCCTTCCTTGCGTACTTAGTGGCCATGATTCCACGAGGTTTACTTGGATAACCGGAGTTCTATTCCCTTCGAGACATTCTCGAGGACACTGAGGAAAACGTACCGAAGTGTTTCTGTCATCTTGGATTATCTGAGAAAAAAAGATATGCCCTGAGTTACCCGTGGTGTGCCTCGAAAACTGGCGCATCAGGCTTAGGGGAGGCCAAGGTTTGTCACCTGGCTGAACATTGCTGGTGCATTGAACCCCTTGCAGCTACAGGCCATGGAGGACTTCCTTAATCATGTTAATGGCTGAGTGGTTGGCGCATTGGCCTCTTCGCTAGAAGTTAACATTAGGGACACACACCGCATGAGCTACTGCAAAATCTTGTCCGCAGTCAGGTGTGGTAGTATGTAAACATTGAAACGTTTCAAAAGAAACGAGCCAAATGAAACGACCCAAAATGTTTTTAAAAATACGAAAAATCATAACAAAAATACCAAAAGCCTATATTATTTTACATTGTATGAATAGAGGAATGTAGATTACCCGATGCCTTCATGATTTTTATCATCATTTTAGCTTTTTCTGCAGTTTCTTAGCCAGATTTAGGCTGCACTGCGGGGAACGATGTCACATTTTCCTCTCGCCAACCTCGCACCCCTCATAATGGAATGATCGGAATACGCTAATTGGTTGGAATGCTCATGGCTTATTATCTATTCACAACTCGCATGCACATTGTGTTACAAACTTTGCTCAATATCAAAAACGATATATTTTGAAGACGTTTTGGGGCCTCACACAAATTCCTCACAGAAAATAACCATGGCGAGTGACATATAGAGAAAATATATGATAAAAGGTATTAATAATCGCATAGAGAATTTCTGAAGCGACGACTTCCATATTTGGGATCGGAACCTTTGAACATTGAATGAAGGGAAGCATGGTGTCATGTAAACAATAACAACACGTGTGTTTTGAACGGGAGACGTGTGTTTTGAGAGATTTTAATGCTATTATGCGATGAAAGTGCCAAAAATGAACTGGAAATAACAAAATTACACCGTTTCTGCCATTTTAGCATGTTTTTTGGGTCGTTTCATTTGGCCCGTTTCTTTTGAAACGTTTCAATGTTTACATACTACCGTCAGGTGTACTTCACTGCGGACAGAAATTAAGTCATCCAGGTGTGCTGTGTGTATTTATATATCATGGTATGCAGGGCTGGCCTAATACATTAGTTTCGCAGTAGCTCACACGGACTGTGCCCCTTATGACAGAGAGTTTCGCAAAGCCCCAGGGTCCAAATTCCATTAACATACTTCAGTCAAAGTGTGATACTTATCTTTTGTGTTGAACAAAGGATAAGTGTCACACTTAGACCTAACTACTTTTATGATGGGTCCAGAAACGCCAACGCGAACGTCTATCCTTTTGTTCGGTGCTCTTCTTCGTGGCATCGAACAATGGGATTGGCGTTCGCGTTGGCGTTTCGGGGGCTTTGCGAAAACTCACAAGAAACGTTGAGCGCGATCGCTACGCGGATGGGTGACCGGAGCGCGTATGATACGATCGCTGTACATTGGGGAATTTCGGGTGGGCGAGACTGAGCAAAATGCGCCATCGACATACATTGCGTATCAGTTGAAGACATGGCGTGTGATCGAGGATGGATGTGGAGTTACTGTGGACGTCCTCATGAGATGATACCAGCTGGGCTTGTTTTCGGGCTAATGTACCACTATCACAAGCCGTTTCGGCAGATGCAGCTTGAACAAGGCTATTATACGATTGACATCACCATTGCGTGCATTGCTAGCATGATGGCTTTGACCAAAGGTAGACTACCCGGTGATGTTCAGGGGAAGAACCAACGTGGTGCTGATTAACCCCTGTTTTTATTCAGAATTCTCCCCTCGGTGAATTTTTGTACAGGAGGAGGAAACCGGAGTGCCCGGCGACGGAGAAACCTTCGGTGTCAAGGCCTAAAAGGTCCACCGAATACACTCGACTAGGATAACATCCGTCAGATATCATACATGGGTCAAAGGACACCTATAGATACCTTCCTTTAGAAGGTTGGGTCGTTTCAAGAACATTCCTTCTTTACAGGAAATGCTTTATTTTGCCTTAAAGAGGCCTTTAAGCGGAAGTTTGGTCTGGAGTTTTCTTTAGGCCCGTCTTGTAAAACACTCCTTTAAATAGGCCTTAAGTGGACCTTTATAGAGGCTTCCTTTACTGAGGAGTTCCTTTGCTAAAGGCTCCTTTAACAAATGGTATTCAAGAACCATACTTTATCTTCCCTTATGTTAAGATCGTCCTTAGCACAAAGATGGTAAAGGCACCTTTAAATAAGAGACACTATCCCTAAGGTTCCCTTTATGCTCACAAATAATCTGTAGTAACAGTCTCAATCTTTGCTAAAGGAAGGTACCAAAGGCCTCCTTTGACCAGAGATAAAGGTTGGTTCATGAAACGCGCTAGCCGGTTGAGGTAATCACCCATCGCTAAGGTAGAAGTGACCCTCAGAAAAAATCATTGCACTTTAGCTTGTAAAGGAAGACTAATTTAAAAGGATACTCCAGACAAACCTTACGTTTAAAGGCCTCCTTAAGCACGTTAAGGCAAAATAAAGCATTTCCTGTAATTTCTATTTCTATTTCATATTCACATCCTGTAATGAAGGAAGGTTCTTGAAATGATCCAACCTTTGCTAAAGGAAGGTACCTAAAGGCGTCCTTTTGACCCGAGATAAAGGTTGGTTCTTGAAGTAAAATTTAGCGAAAGGTTGACTTAAAGGCTCCCTTAACGCTAAAGGAACGTTCTAGAATACTGGGGCCTGTTTCATAAAGTGACTTCAAGCTAATGGCACCTTTAACCAAATGGAAAATGATTTGAAGTTAATGGTACCATTACCTTTAAGTCACTTTATGAAACAGGCCCCTGGCCATCCACTCATAAGAGCTACCCTAGCCGTAAGTTCGTGTTTTTTCTAACACGAGGCAAGTACCTGTATGAAAGTGACACATTTCCATGTAAAATAATACATGTATGATTGATGATCGACTGTGACCACAACAAACTTCCTCATCTCGTGTTGGAACAAAAAACACGAATCGACGACCTGGGCATATCTCTCGTCGTGAATGTACATGTACATTTGTATGACTTTAATAATGAGGAACACAATGGGCTGAGAGGTTAGTTGAGAAACATTGGAAAATAGGAACATAATTGGGCAGCATTATGAAGAATATTTTGGTTCAGAAACGTACGGTCAGGCAAAGGTTGGCTGTCCATTCACGCGATTTTCGAGCGGCAAACGCTCGAAAGCATTGTTTGTTTCCGCGGCGTTGGTCACAGACAAAGGATGCGGCATCGCACCGCTCGAAAATCGCGTGAATGGATTCTTTGTCTGCTACGAAACCATTCACGCAATTTCGTACGGCGCGATGCCGCATCTTTTGTCCGTGACCAACGCCGCGGAAACAAACAGGTTGCGGCGTCGCACCGCTAGGAATTCGCGTGAATGGATTCTTAGGCTAAGAATCCATTACGCGAATTTCAAGCGGTGCGATGCGGCAACCGTTGTTTATTTCCGCCGCGTAGGTCGTGGACAAAGGATGCGACATCGTGCTGCACGAAAATCGCGTGAATGGATTCTAAGGCTTAGCCTTAGAAGCAAGGTACAGCAGAAATGAGTGAGACACACACCCTTCTCTTGTTTTGGGGAATATTTTGAAAACGAGCGAAATCCATCGGAACCACAAGTAATATCAGCCGGCTCAGGAAACATTAGTACGGTTGACGGCATTCCTCCATCAAGCAATTTTCTTTCCGTGCATTTCTTTACCTCCCTCAGGGAAAACTCTGTGCCGATGGTTCTTCATGACAACTGAAGCATTAACCTGATTTTTCACATCGTATCAGAATGATTGATTTTTTAATGGCGAATGAGATTGTGCATTGGAAAGGTGTATTTTTGCAAAGCTTGACGTAAAAGCGAACTGAGTCTGCGTCTTGTTTGGTCAATACGATTTAAATACATGTACAGCCATGCAGTCAATCTCTACAGCCTTCGGGACTTAAATACGTTTGGTAGACGCTTTTTTGAAAAGCTTTTTTAAGTCAACGTCGAATAGCGTCCAAAAGTACGAAAGCCCAGAATGCTCATTCAAAGTTCAAAATTTAACTTTGAATTTTGAAGTGATTAAACAGCGCCACTTCAAATTTGAAGTGCAAATTATTCACTTCAAAATTCAATACTGAAGTTTGAATTTTGAAGTGGCACTATTTTTTCACTTCAAAATTCAAAGCTGAATTTTGAATTTTGAATGAGCATTCTGGGCTTTCGTACAAAAGCTCTCGAACATCAGGCGAAGGGAAAGTCCGATTCTGTCTTCAAAAAATCTATCTTATGAGGGCATACGGATTTGCCAGAATGAATACAACCTGTTCTCAGAAACTCCCGGCCGGTCGGATTAGGAGTCGTAGATAATTCTAAAGTTGATCTCCCGTCAAGGACTGAGGTTATCAATGGTTCTTACCTTGGGATAGGCTCTGAGTCCTTCCAAGAACCTCTTTCGAAGGCTCAGCCCCTGTCATCAATTTAATATAAGAAACAGGATGTGCGGGCGGCATTCGATTCGCTTCATATCGGTTGGGTCAGAAAAAATGAGTCTACCCGTTTACAATTATTCTAATTACGCAGTTAATTGTCTAATTTGGCGTGCAATCTGGGAAAGTGGCCTTCACCTGAAAATGGCGTCATTTCTAAAACGACTTGTATTTCGTCCATTTTTTTTCGAGTAAATTACTCAGAATGAGTGAACTTTCCGGTATTTACATTTCAGCAGATTATTTTTAAATTGTCACCAGTAAAATGCAGTCTACTTACATGTTCGAAATTTTTAACATTAATTACCATATAAGGCACCAAATATTATGGAAATTGTAGAAGTTGTAGTCTGGTAAGAAGTGCATCCAGTTTTTTAACCCACCCAGTGTATTACGCATGGCCATATCTTGAAACATTTTACTGATAGGGACAAATTCATCCTGTTTCACCAATGGCAAGCCGTTTGTCCAGTTATTAAAGAAACTAGTTTTTTCTTGGAAAATTAGTTTTTATCGATAGGAACTAAGTTTTTTTATCCTGTTGTTTTTTGAAAAAAACTTACATGTAGTTTTTTCCATAAAAACTTATTTAAAAAAAACAGTTATTTTCATTCTACATGTTCATGTACATGTACAGTAGAAAGGTTTTCATCCATAGAAACTTAATTTATTCCTAACAACTTGCTCTTTTTGAAAAAATTTCTCCAGATGTGTCCACGATCTACTCCAGCCACAGCTGTTGGCAAATGGGGATCACAGCACCCCGACTAGGCGAAGTGATATGTATGCATTGTCAGACATTGATCGAGAGCAATGACACTCGCTGTCGCTGATTGCTACAAAACCTGACTTATCTGCTCGGTGCCCGTTTGTGCAAAAATATTCAGCGCGGATTTAAACCTCTCAGGATTTTGAGAAGATGATTTTAGAATATCAAATACCAAGATTTCGTAGTCAATTAATGAAGCTTATTGCCTGAACAAGAGTGGTTAAATTATGTGATGCAATATTCTCGGTATTTGGTTCCTTAAAAGGTGTAACTAATCTTTGCAAGCCGACAATCTCATCCTTATCTCCACTTTCAGTGTTTTCCTTCATCAATTTGCGTAAAAACGAACTGCCGACAGCTTCTTTTGGCTGCTACGTCAAGTCTCTCAACAACGTGAAGTACGTGAAGGTTTCTTCAAGCACGATTCCACCTCGGTAAACTTGTAAAATAAGTGGCTGCTCATGCGGTGCTTGCTGTCAAAGCGATAGCCCTTGCTCAGTCCTTAATTTTCTTAAGATGAGTAACCTTTACCGGTGCTCACACTTCTTTCTGGTCGGATTGATTAGTGCCACGGGCGTTTTTCCAAACGAGTGATGGCTCTGGTTATCCGTGACGGCACTTCCGACTGTTCGGTACGGCAGGGAAAACAGTCACGTATCTTTTACCGGGCCTTCCTTCAGTTATCCCCCTTGGTGCACATGTTGGGCTACAGTTCAAAACATAGTATCACCGTGCTTAATGAGGAACCCGCCGAACTACGCCACGACGTGGCGCTGTCACTGTAAGACCCGGAAGTCCTATTTTCCAACAGTATTTCCATTTTACTTCTTGCCACAAAATAAACCACTTTGTTTGGTTCAATTTTGATTAAATTACACTGCCCTATTTCATGTTTCGTGCTTACAGTTGCCATATGACGCGTGCAGATATAGGATATCACATGTAAGACTGAAAGTTGACCCTTTTGCTGAACTTGAGCCATGGCCATACTTGCTTCATACGAACCTTCACCACGGAAGAAAGTCATGCGAACGTCATGAAGACACGCACTTGGGAAAACGTCACGTGGCATGCCGAGTATCGACTCTCGGCTTAATACCGGTACGATAATTTGCTGGTCTTGATGAAGGCATCGTCCTTCACACATGCTATAACTCAAAAAAAACCCGCCAGACGAACGGACCCTATGGGTGTTGTCTGGCTCCAATGACATTCTGTCATCCGACACAACAGCTCATGAAGCCGCCATGTTTCCTCCAGGCTCCTGTTACAAATGACGGATCGATCCAGTTCGTCAATCAGTACATGACCAACAGGTGTCAGTTCGGCAGGTAAAAAAAACAATTTGCATTCCACCGGGCAAACCGTGATATTCTGTGGTGGTTTTCTAATCTACGTGTGAATCTTGCACGTCAGACTCGATTCATGTCACTGCCATGTTTTTCATTCAGAAGGCGATAGGGTATTCTCTCAAAGAGTAAGGCCAAGATTAGTCGCAAGAATAATGACGGTATCACTCTCCGATGCAGGAGATTGTGACAAGTCAATAATTGCGACCAACAGATAATTTCTTGGTTCATGGCTGTACATTTATACATGTACTCATCTGTAACAGTGTTTGCAATTTTGCTCAGCGCAACGTGACTACCCTGTGAGCTATTAGACTGCGGGAATTTCCGTGGGGGTGGATGGTGGGGGTGATAAAGTGTTCGTACATGTACCTCAAATACATGTAGTACGCACAAAAACTGATAGCCTCGCTTACGTTGATCTCAGTCTGTAATAAATTCAGGTTCCCTGCAAAGGTTGCGCGGTCGGACGCGGCCCTGTATGTCCATCTACAAGTATGTACATGTACACACTGTTTCTGCCACTCAAAATTGCTTTACATTTTCCACTCATCAGACAAGTCGCCCATGGGCGATGCGCTCAGCCGACAGCTGTAATGTAGTTTCGACAGCACCGCACCATCGTAAGTGATGGTAAGGTAAGATTTTTACCTCGCCAAGTGAGGTAAAAAATCAGGGTTCTGTCTGTCCCACGCATGCATGAATAATGGCTGGTAATCTGAGTAATTGTGACATCTATACTGTCCATCTGTGTGGCAGTGATAAATGCTGCACGTCGATCTAACCTATCAGCCATGTAAAAAGACTTAGGTACAGCGTACCCATGGCAATTGGTAATTCCTTGTCGACTTTTTAAGCCCATTTCCCATGGGCCCGCTGTACCCATCATACGGGTACATACAACTCGGAATGAGTTTAGTGTTCCTATGTTGGTATGTGTACCAACTGCTCCGTACCCATAAAATGGATGATTTTTTACAGTGCAGGAACCACCAGGGAACAAGTTAGTGTGCTTTTTGGATGCAAGTAGAGTGGAACCTATCTCTATTAAGGACACCTTCGGGACTGACAAATGCTGTCCTTAATTGAGAGGTATCCTGATTATAGAGGTTGAAATGAATAGAAATGACAAGTTTGGGACTGAACATTGGTGTCCTGATAGGAGAGGTGTCCTCCTGGCAGAGGTGTCCGTTAAGGGAGGTTC
>NMRB01001558.1:72676-95200 GCA_002633025.1 Notospermus geniculatus | reverse complement strand
CTCAGGGTCACACACTCTCTCTCTCCCTCCCTCCTCCCTCTCTCTGGTAAAGCCACCGAAACAGCACGAACGCCAATCCCAGTCCGTGCCACAAGGAGAGTGCCGAAGGAAAGAAAACACGTTCACGTTAACTTCCTGGGGCTTTGCGAAAAATTTCCTCTATCGAAGCACGCCGCCCCCGTATTCTTCGGTACGCGGGAAAAAATCCATCCGGAAAAAATCTCCCTGCAAAATATCCCCCCGGAAAAAAGTCCACTTTTTGGTAAAGTAGCAAAAATCCCCTTTTGGTCAAGTAGGAAAAAATTCCCATTTTCGGTAAAGTAGGAAAATCCCCCGGGATTTTTTCTAGGGGAATTTTTTTCCTACCTTCGTAATCTTCGGGTCCGTCCTCGACTAATACATGCACATGTACTTCTCCGTGAAAATGACATTGTCAAAAAGTTAAAAGGAAAAACGATTTGCCATAAAAAATGACGTTTCTTTCATAAGTTGCTTATGAAGAATGTTGTACGGTAATTAAAGTAAAATCATGCACTTGACAGCTCTAGTGAAAAAAGTTAAGTTACGCCGACTGCAAATTGGATCAAACTCACGACTGTATGGGATGAAAATCAAGTGAGAAGTTGATCTGAAGACAACTGTCTGCAGCAAAAAATGAAACTTAACAGTGTTTTGTTGGGGTATCAAAGTCGTTTAAAGAAATAGTCTTTTATCTGATTTTAATTTCATTAATTACAAAGCTTGCAGTCCAGACGCGGTGTTTCTTCTCATGGGGGTACGAAGAGCCATTTTTTTTCTGTGTTCCCCTTTTGAAAACAAGCTTTCAGTTGTATGGGAACACTGGGATATGGGGAATACGAGAAAATGCTACATCTTAAGAACACATGCGTTCAATGTATTGCGCTGGACGCTGGACTCTGGACTCCCGTGTATTTAATTTTTCAATCAGCGACAAAGCCAAAGCATAATTGGCCACGGTAAGTATGCTCCTCACTTGCATGGGATCTTTTGCCCGGCCTTTATCAAATACATAAGATACACGGACGTGAAGAGCCAGGGATGACAATCCCATTTGGCCCAGACTGGTTTCGAACCCGGTGTTTTTCACCGTGGCCATTTTTCTGTGTGACTCTCATTATTTGGAACACACTGGGGAAGAGACCCACTGTTTCTTTCTGTGTGTCACTCATAGCCAAGTCGCGGCTTCCATCAATCTATTGTAATGTCACACTGCATGGCACACTGGCCACACTGAAAAACGTTACAGCGGGACCTGTCGCTTGCTGGCGGACGTGTCATGCTATCAAAGCGTTACGTGATCTGCAAAGTGCGATACAGTGTGAATTTCAAAAATCTAAATCGATTAAAGTACATGTAATGTAGGGCATTGATTTTTTATTCCTATACCCATCAGTCGCAAATCGTTATCTACGAACAAATGAAAACACGGTCTGTCATTCTGTGCTGTGAACACAATCAGGTTCACACAATTCCTGAATCCTGGATCTCTCACCGTTTACAAACTCCATTTATTTTGAAAGCGACGCAGAAAATTTTCCCTTTCGCAATGTCGCATTTAAAGTCTCACCTGAATGAACTCGCTAATCAGTATTACATCAGAATATCAATTCCAATGTCTCCTTTGCTTGCTAAACTGAATAATCATGAAATTCTTTCCCTCCATTACCGTTTCATTGAGGTGATTTTTACGTTACGGTACGGAAGTCGTAGCTTTGATTCTACATTCAGTAAAACTAGCAAGAACCCGTGGCAATCGGCGATTCTGAGTTTGGCCTAGGTTGAAATGCACGGCGCGGCTGGTGTGCGGTAGGGAGAATTTTGAAAGCAATCGAACAACATTGTTAAAAAGTAAAATTGCTACCAGAACAAAGTCATCTTCGCAAATTAAACCACCCATTGCATCAGGATACGGTGTCCTCTATCACCACGCCGAATTTCGAGGCAAAACAAAGCTTCTAAGTGTGACTTTATTGAGCCCCTTCTAGCATTATTATATAGATATGGCTAGGCCGTTAAACATGGAGTCCTCGCCAATAACATATCTTCAGACCCTCTCATGTATTATGTGTTTGATGATTGGCTATATTTGCCTATAATCCCTGTTACGGGTCCACGAAATGTGCAGGGCTCATTAGACTGTGCAGCTGTCATAGGAAGACGGTATTGGCGAGCCTGTCTGTATTTCCGCAAATCGGCGATAGAAAAAGAAGACGTTTTAAGTCATGATCAGTCTCTAGTTGTTGTGATGCCCACGTGATCTAGAGTCGTAACTGACAAAGACGTTGGGCGGCGCTGTAGTCGTGTAGATATTTTGGGCCCATTCAAACAGCATTTGTCACTAACGTGACGTTAGTGCTACACTACTTGGCGTTATCTCCATCAGTAATGTTAAAGGTGCTCTAGTTCGAATTGTAAACATTACGGTGTGCCGCCTATTGTCAACTTCTGGTACTAACAAATCAGATTAAATCGAATTAAATCTCGCCTTTCGCAACTTTTTGTTTCTTTTTGAGCGTAAAATCATAAATATATTTCAGTTACAAGAATATTTATCAAGATAGATATAAAAATAGATGTTTTGGTATACACGGTGCTGCCAACTGTCCGAGGAAAAATAACTATTATAATCAACCATGTAAATAAACAAACCGTAATGTTACAATTCGAACTAGAGCACCTTTTTAAGCTCATTGCAGATACATGTAAGGCCACACGTTGGAGATAACGACAAAATACATGTAGCACAAGCGGTATTTTGATTTGAACAACCCACTCCGACGGTGAAGCGCTAAGGGTAGAACCGCCGTCTTTGGAAAACGCTTATTACGAAATCATTGCAGTTTCGACATTCCAGCGCCGCTATTTACTCCTGGTTATCAGAATCCCATTATCTCACTAGGAAATTTTACCGATAAAATTGGTTTTCTAGCATATATTGAAGTATCAACTTCGTTATAGAATTCCAACTAAAGATTACTTCTAATGGAATGTTCATGTACAAGTTCGTATAAGGGAGTAAGAAACAAAAGTGGAAAATAAGAAGTGGGAAATTTTGGAATTTTGCGTGAATTTTTTCAATTTCTCAAAATGGACGAAAATTTTTTCCCATTTTGAGAAATATCGCCCGAAAAATCAGACGAAATGTCATGTTATTTCAAGAAAATTTCTCAAAATGGGAAAAAATTTTTCGTCCATTTTGAGAAATTGAAAAAATTCACGCAAAATTCCAAAATTTCCCACTTCTTATTTTCCACTTTTACATGTATTTCTTACTCCCTTGTATGCATTTAGTTTGTTTGCATACCGGTACGCGCATTTAAAAAACAGGGCTCGAAAATGGCTTTAATTTAAAGAAACTATATGAATCCAAATGGTATTGGATATGGATTTAATGATAAATTGAAATGGGTTTTTTCGCATGTTTGGACGAAAGGGCAGTTTCCCAGGTTCCACAGAAAAATATTGAACAACACAGGTTATTTTCAATAATCAGGAGTGTTCTGGCCCTCTTTCAGGCAGTTTTAAGTGAAATAATACTATATTTTTTCGAAAAGACTCATTTTTGCACCCAAGAAGCTTTAGTGGCACCTAAAACGGCCAGAGAAAGTTACTCTACTTTTGAAACAAAGATATTCCTAAAGTTAGGCTTCGAGGTCATTTATGACGCCTCAGTCCAACAAACGAGGGTGTTTATGGCTACAGAGAATGTTCACAGTAGGGTTCTTTTTTTATTTGACTTTGTCACTGACAGCCTTATAATAATGTGCAATGCCACATCGGATTTGCAACTGCTAAACCATGGGCAATAAATGCTCATTCGTCAATTTGCTATCAACTGGTGATACAGCGCCTAAATACCTCTGATGCAATCGTTCAAGTCGGCAGCAACGCGTGTGACGTTCTCATGGCTTTTACATTAATTCTCCGCTCTCAGAAAAAGAAATGTACGTACACTAATTCTGCCTTGATAGCAAATGGCATGGTAGCAGATTCAAGAACTGTTATGGAAGCCGATGCAAATTCTCAAGAACGAAAAATGAGATTCATCTCAAATTTGTATTAATTACTCCAAAAAAATGATATTTACAAGAACGCGTTACGGAAGCAAAAAACGCAGGTTTGAGATATCCGTCACGCAGCAAAGAAGTAGCGCCACAAATTTCTGCATATAATATGACATGAAGTACATTGTAAATTTCCTCTTTTTGAACTACCATCATCCGGTTAACGGAAGACAGGGAATATTCTCCAAGTTTCTGGAGGAAAGTTACGATATGCGCTATCCAGTAACCAGGGATGATAAAATCCTTGACGAGCATGATGTGACTGACAGGAAACGCTATATAACCACTGCATGTTGTGAAATTAACTCACAGATTAGAAAACTTTGCTCTTCAGTACGACGTGAAGTGCACTTTTTTGAGTGCACACATCTAAAAATCAAAATGTTTTCGTTGGAAAGAGTTCTCCGATTTTAATTTGTCAGGACTCACGTCCAAGGCAATAAAAAATCATCCTACTTAACACAAAAGGACGCATTTAGGTTAACAATGCTGCGAAAATGACCTTGCGGAATATTTACAAATATCACCAGAATCAAGTGTCCATCGGCGAACGTTTAGCGGCAAGTTATTTACCTCGCCTTTTAAACTGTCATAGATACAAGGAGCGCATATACAAATTCATGTCACTGTGCGAGGTAAAAAGTGTATTTTGTGAGTTGTGTCATCGCGGACATAAAGGTGCCCACAGGTCGACATTGCGTCTTGAAGCAACTCGACGGATCCGTCGCAGATCATAAAACCACCACCCGCAGGTCGACATTTCAGCGATTGAGAGGAATTCGGAGCAACTGGCAGTTATACCTCGAACAGCACGCACACTCGGAGACGCAAGCGCGCTCAGATCGACAAAATCGGCAACTGATCAGTCCCAGTCACTCCGAGTTGCTTCCATCGCCGGAAAGCTATAGTTGCCGCGAGTTGCTTCAGGACGCAATGTCGACCTGTGGGCACAAGCAGAAGTGAGGTGCGCACATAAATGTTTCACCTCACAGGCATTGCTTGCAGAAATAATCTCACTGAAATTTCCGCATGTGTAAAGTGCTTTTCAGAATGTCCAGTCATTTTTGCACTCATTTTACCTTGTAATGGAACCCAACCACAAACCACAAACGGGCCAGTTACGTGTGCATGATTGCCTGATTATCTTGAACCAGAGTACAGACTTGAACAAGGTCCTATTAGAAGTCAGTCAACCATGAATTTACATGCACAGGTAATTGGCCAGTTGGTGGTTTGTGGTTAGGTTCCATTGCAAGGTAAAATGAGTGCAAAAACGACTGGACGTTCTGAAAAGCACTTTAGTCCCACCAGATTTGAGCCCGACCCAATCCCCACCATCAATCCGTCATCAAATCTTCTGCATATCCAAATCATTTGCAGTCAACGCGTGTGTCCCGAATAATGAAACTTGAATTATTTCATCGGCTTGGAGTTTTTGTACGATTTTTTAAAGAAAAACCAATAACCCCTGCCGGTCGTTGATCGGAAATTGACAAATGGATAGGGTTCATCGGACCCTGTGGTTATAGTGCTTTTCAGATTGAACTGGCCAAAGGTACTCAGTTGAACTCAGGAATGTGACCAGATCACATTTACCAAACGACAGTGGTGTTGCACAACACTAGATTATCCGTCGGAATGGCGTAATCAATAGCTCTTTCACGGTAGCCGTGGTTACACTACATAGAAATACCCGGGTTTTTTGACACCCGGGTCTAGCCCGGCTCTGAAAAATCCCTCCTGAGGCCCGGTGCCCGTCAACACTACTCAAATTTGGTGACGGGGACCTAAATTAAGCCCTCCAAAACCCGTTCGAGCTCGGAGGGGATTATTACACCGCGTTTTTAACAGGTGTGGACAGAAAAAAACCGAGTTTTTTATGTTGTGTAACAAGGGCTATAGCCGTGGTTACACTACATAAAATCTCCGGGTTTTTTGCGGTCACACCTATGAATTGCCGGGCTTCAAGAAACCCGTGTCTGAAAAACACGGGTTTCTGAGACACGACGGCAATCTCGCCGTGCTTTTCGAGATCCCCGTGTTTTCGTTAGTTCTTTGCACGGCGACAGATGGCGCAGCCATTAAGTGACGTCGTTTTCGCGCCTCCGACAATGTGCGCCAATTCAAAAATGACCGAAGAGTCAAAGTTTGCAGCGCAACTGTCGCCGGGCTACTTAACTACAATGTAGTAGTGTGACCTCTCGCCGGGATTTTCGTACACACGGGTTTGACACGGGTCTGGAAAAACACGGGTATTTTTATGTAGTGTAACCACGGCTATAGTCAGCTAAAGCCAGTCAGGCATGACACTGTCTGCCGAGGGTTGTGCAACATTCTTATTTCTGATCACACCATTACAGTTTAATGACAAGAGGTCAGCCAAGTACCTTCGGCCAGTTCAATCTAAGAAACACTATACCCTGCAATCAATATGATGATTACATCAGGCGTGGTCATCGACCCGCAAAATTTTCCTTTTCACGACGTTGATAGACCAGCTCCAGCTGTTCCCTCCAGGTGGCAGTAGTGCTCACCCAGGAGGGACCAGCCCCAGACGAAGTATTTTTGTAATCACACCCCGATTCTGGGCGCGCATACCCGGATGTAAATTCATACAGAGCTATCGTTAAGTCAGAGCATCGATTCAGCTCCTTCGTTATGTCGAAGGAACGATGATAAAAATACAGGAAATTATCAAAATTTGAAGAATATGTGTCATAAAGCTCGATAACACTAACTTCAGACATTGTTTCAGTTTTTTATTGCGGCACACCGAGAAATACTTACGGCGCGTTTGAATCAACGAGTGTGTGTGAGCGCCACCTGTGGAACCGTTAGCATAACCAGAATGTATGCGTCTGGGGCCAGACTCTCATCCAAGCGGAGCGAGATGAGAGTCTGGCGGTGCGAGACTACGACGTTGACGGAAAAGAAGAAGTCCGCCATTGGTGTGTCGGCCATGATAAAAAAGCTAATGCCACTTCGTGGGTTTCTTGTGAGTGGCTTCGATCGGAGTGTCGGCCACGCTTTTACTTTCTGTAAGATGAAATTATATATCATATTTAACTACCATGTACGTATAAGTATAACCTTTGTAGTTCCGCGATGCTGCCTCAATCTAGGATTTCCTA
This sequence comes from Notospermus geniculatus, assembly GCA_002633025.1. Classification (NCBI taxonomy): domain Eukaryota; kingdom Metazoa; phylum Nemertea; class Pilidiophora; order Heteronemertea; family Lineidae; genus Notospermus; species Notospermus geniculatus. The sequence goes on along the minus strand of NMRB01001558.1, from coordinate 87,984 downwards.
TAAATAAATTCTTTTTTAGCTTGCTATAAAAAAGAGAGTGCACCTGGAACTGATGGCAAATTACCAACATGTGATATCTTCTATCAGTGGTGTCACGCTACGTAACCGATAAAAAACGTTTCGGCTTCGGATATGTCGTTAGATAGAGAAAAATGAGGGGAAAGTGCAATGGTAGACCGTATAATCTGAAGAAAGAAACTGATGCAGCGATGCGGCCATTGCTTTCGACGTGCCATGCAGTATCTGCTCAGGAAAAGCCATAAAGTTGATCAAAGCTATGATGTCAATATGGTAATAAAGGAAATACATGTAGTGGTAATAATGGTTATAGTTTGATCGCAAGTGCAACGCCAAAGGAAGCATTTTTGGCTCTGAAAGATAATGTATCATGACTTCATTGTTTACATTCAATGTTTGTAAACATGGATGTTTACATTATGTTATTTTGGACTTTTGGGGCATGTCAACCCACCAAAATGAATACTTTGGGAATCAACAGAATTTCCAGAGAGGCATGCCACCAACTAATTACTCATAAGACAAAGAAAGACTGGACATAAACAAACAAAATGTAAATAAACAATGAATTTCATGGCCGCGAAAATACCCGTGATACGTTATCTTTAATTAGTATTTGAAATTATTAAAGGGGCACGGTATCCTTCCTTATCCTGCGCTAAACATACCGCGTTAAGGCCGGGAAACCTATTGATATGTTGTTAAACTACCGCTTTTCAACCTCGCCCCATGTAGAGTAACTCTCGTTCCTAGGTATAATTAATGAATGCTCTGCGCTATGTTTTTCATAAAAACTTTTCAGAAGGTCCTCTACAGTTCATAGCCTGTCGTTGCCCTTTACCATCACAGGGACTGCACTTTGCGTGAGACAGCAATTTGGAAAGAGCACTGCCACTGACAACCTCAGGAGGACAGACACAGTGACGCATAGCCAAACCATTGACATACTAGTAAATAATTGGCTACTGATACCAACAAGACCTGGCAAGAAGGTGATGCAAAGCAGCTTCTCCGATTTCCTAGACTAAAGGAAGATGTCGGAGACATTAATTCGATCTCATGTAGTGTCTGGATCATACGGTTTCTAGTCAGAATCGTCCAATTAAACGCTGTACCTTAATCAGCAGAAATCTTTTCATGTTCGACAAGTTGATTGATTGAGTATTATTAAGGGTATTGATATCAGAAGGAATATTTTGTCAAACCCCGATCACCAATTTACTTGTTATTAGCCGAGTTTTAGTAAGACGTACTTCATCCACGACAACGTACAGTGTACTTGTACATACTAATGAAATTGAATTGATATCCTTCTGCTCGATCGCTAATGGGGTTGTTGACCTAGAGATCAGGAAGGAAATCAACGCTGTCAGATCAAATAATAAGCTACTTCAGCAAGAAGTCTATAGGCTACTCGAGATTTAAAATCAGGTAAAACCTTAAAGGAATCAACCATAAAGGTTCAACTGCGAACGATGAACTTACTGAGGGATACACTTCATGTGTTGCCACCAGATGTCTCTCACTGCCCTAACTTTGGCTTTAATACGTAATAGGTAGGAGCTTCAACTTTTTTTTGTGGTGAAGGGGTACATGAACCTGTCAACTTGATACTTTGAATTCCATTTCTGAGGATAACAGAGCTATTTTCAGCACAGTTAGTGTTCCACGTGCAAATGTGCGTTAATTAGCCTATTCAAATCTACACAGATGACCCTGCGCTCACGTCGTTCGTGGGGTTCTCATTAATTCAGTCCTTTCTAATACATATAAAGCAAATTCGCCCGGTCTTTGTCACGGATGTTCTCTGCAACCGCTGCATGGAGGGAGATGAGCAACACCTTATTCGATTGCTCTTGATACAAGGAGTGATCTTTTCAAAGTTAAAATTTTAAAATCGGCCAAACTATGCTTTAAGAAGCGCTTTTCTGTCAGATTGCATCAAATTCAAAAGCAATGACGTCACAAACGTTGTGTGACGTCATGCATGTCATCACCGTTGCCTTCTGAAATCTGCATCACGTCTTCACGTCACTGAGATACGTCCGCAGCTGGGCTAAGTAAAAGTCCACAAAGTACCGTGTCTTAAACCCGGTTTACCGGGTACTAAAGCTAGTTGTATCATGAGATCAACTAGTCGGAATTCAACAAAATTTGCAGTAAACGTGCAGACGGGTCTCTCCTATCATATGGAAAAGTCAAAATGCAAATCTGTTGAGGTTTAAAGGGATACTGTCCACATTTCATAAAATGCTAAATTTGTAAGTTGGACCTTTATGGTTGATTCCTTTATGGTAAAACTGATATTCAGCCGTTAAAGCACGACTTTATGCATTAGGTTTGTATCTCGCGACGGCCGACGTAAACTTTGACCTTTAGGCAACCTCGTTTATAGGTCTACAGACGCGGTCAATGTACATCGTATACCACAGCACTAATTCATGGTGGCGAGGTTGATCATGATCTTGTGTCACTGCATGCATGCTCGGCAAGACTGCCCAAATCTATCTATTTGAATGATCTAAGTTTATCAATTAGGCATTGAGACTGTTGCTACAAATAAAGAATGAGTTGAAGCATGTTACCTTACCTGATGAAGGGTTAGTCATGCTATAACAGCGCGTTGAACTTCTCAAGTGATGAAAAGTATGGCGGCCATTTTGGTCAGCTAAGGTGTCGACATAGTATCAGTGCAGCCTCGGTGTTACCACTGGCTATATATATATAAGTTGACAGGACAACGGTCTTATCAAGTTGGTGAGGAATAAAGAATCACCTCATGCACACTGTGCACTTTAAAATCTGGTATACGCATTCGGAACTTCCGAAGGCAACTGCTCGGCAATTTCCGTAGACACTCGCATTTTCCCTCTGACACAATTCCAAGGCAGCCATCTTGAATGCGCAAGAATTGCTGCCCGTTTGTGAGAGTTCAGATGCGGTTCGCCTCATCACACCAGCAGCACCTTGCGCATGAACGGAAATAGATCACACAAAAACGTTGCGTTATCGATCAATAATTGACAGATTGGGTGAGATACCGGTAAGTTTATATATATATAATATGCCTCAGCTTTTCCTATCCAGAAGATTGAACCGGTAGAGCTAGGCCTACATAGGGTTTTATCATGATGTATGGGCGATGTTGTTGATAAAGTATGCTTTCGCTGCTTTAAGAGAGAAAAGCTACGTTCTCTCTTAAAGCAGCGAAAGCATGTACTATCTATGATATTATGCATTTAAGATTGTGTGGGAGAAACGTACTCGAAACACATGGCGAGTCATCAGTGCACAGTACCGGTATGCACACCACCAGACCAGTCATGTCAGTCACCAGAGACTGCATAAAAATGCACGGACCATGCATGTAGGTCTGGCCTAACGACGCTGGCCTATAAAATGACATTACACATGTGACATGTTACAATAGGCCCTAGGCCTAGGCCCCTATCCATCACAGATCACCACGATCACTACACTACAGCAGCTAGACAGTTGGCCTAGGCCTCTATAGGCCTACTAGCTAGGCTATCATCAGTCAGCCATGTCGACGGTGCCTTTAAACCTAACCATGCTAACTCAGACCCACACTGACTGACACGAGTTAGGTTAGCTGGCTATGAGCCTAGTTGTCTTAGATCGGCGTAGGCTAAATGCCACAGATATTTTCATAGCTGCTGTTGCCAAGGCTCATGAGGCTCGCTGGCCATGCCAGTGTTTCATTTCACATCATGCATGTCATGTGACACATGTTTCACAAGCACGATAGCAAAATGGCCTATATTCATTTTCGAACAGCGATTACACATAACACCAGTTGTGACGTCACAGATCCAGCGAGCGATATGGGCTAAATTCGTTTTCACGCAGCTTCGTCGCTCAAAATAATTGATACCCCAGTTGATGACGTCACATGTTCATCGCCGGTTAACAAAAAACGCTTCTAACTCATCACTCGAACCCGTTTTGGACAAATTTTCACATTGGTTCCCTTCAGAATTCTGATACACACCGATCCTGTACGGTTTAAACGCCTGTCTTACTCCTGCGAAATCAGTATTAGGTGACAAAGTTTCAGGCGAAAATCCGCCTCCAAGGCCAAAATGATAGACTGTGAAACGAATAGGTAATTAGCAAGCTTCGCTGATTTGCCGCTACGCGGCGGTTGGTTTCCTTGCGTCCAGCAAATAAAAAAGGTCGAACATCTTAACAGTATTCGGCCAAAAGAGTCCCACGGTCCTGGCGCTGGCGGTCACGTGGGTTTGTTGATAAACAATATGGCTGCCTTGGACTTGTGTCGGAGGTGAAATGCGCCGGCCAGTGGACAGATAAGCAGTTCGCCTCAGGTCGTTCCGAATGTACGGTTTATTCAGTCGTTAACCTTGAGATTCAAATAATGAGAATGGGATTAAGATCTAGGGTCTGCTTTACTATTTCTTGTATGTCCATTTTAATATGTGGTCGTTTTAATTTTTCAGAACACGAGTACTATTGTTGACATTTCAAATACGTTCAGCGGCATCTTTTGGAAGCAGAACTTATGACACCATTAGCAAATTAACAGCAGTCGGTTCAACTTCACATCACTGCCTGTCATACTCCACTGTGAGTTGCGCGTGCGGCCGACATATCAACAGTGAGGTTCAGCCCTGAACGCTGTCGAAGACAACGTAAGCACGGTGTACAATCAACCTTGCCGTACAGCTGCGGGAGAAAGTTCCGGTCACATACGCTTGGCAAAGCTGAGATTCCAAATCACTATAAATANCTTGGGTGGTCAACATTATCTCCTGAAAATTTCAAAGAGTGTGTATGATTTTGCATATAAAACTCATTTTGTAGACATAAGGTGACGGACTAAGCAGCAAAGAAGTAGCGCCACAAATTGCTGCATATAATATGACATGAAGTACATTGTAAATTTCCTCTTTTTGAACGACCATCATCCGGTTAACGGAATACAGGGAATATTCTCCAAGTTTCTGGAGGAAAGTTACGATATGCGCTATCCAGTAACCAGGGATGATAAAATCCTTGACGAGGCATGATGTTACCGACAGGAAACGCTAAACCACTGCATGTTGTGAAATTAACTCACAAATTAGAAAACTTTGCTCTTCAGTACGACGTGGAGTGCAATTTTTGAGTGCACACACATCTAAAAATCAAAATGTTTTTGTTGGAAAGAGTTCTCCGATTTTTATTTGTCAGGACTCACGTCCAAGGCAATAAAAAATCATCCTACTTAACACAAAAGGACGCATTTAGGTTAACAATGCTGCGAAAATGACCTTGCGGAATATTTACAAATATCACCAGAATCAAGTGTCCATCGGCGAACGCTTAGCGGCAAGTTATTTACCTCGCCTTTTAAACTGTCATAGATGCAAGGAGCGCATATACAAATTCATGTCACTGTGCGAGGTAAAAAGTGTATTTTGTGAGTTGTGTCATCGCGGACATAAATGTGCCCACAGGTCGACATTGCGTCTTGAAGCAACTCGACGGATCCGTCGCAGATCAAAAAACCACCACTCGTAGGTCGACATTTCAGCGATTGAGAGGAATTCGGAGCAACTGGCAGTTATACCTCGAACAGCACGCACGCTCGGAGACGCAAGCGCTCAGATCGACAAAATCGGCAACTGATCAGTCCCAGTCACTCCGAGTTGCTTCCATCGCCGGAAAGCTAGTTTCCGCGAGTTGCTTCAGGCATGTCAGGACGCAATGTCGACCTGTGGGCACCTTAAGACTAGCAGTTCAGTGAGGTGCGCACATAAAGGTTTCAGCTCGCAGGCATTGCTTGCAGAAATAATCTCACTGAAATTTCCGCATGTGTAGTCCCACCAGATTTGAGCCCGACTCAATCCCCACCATCAACCCGTCATCAAATCTTATGCATATTCAAATCATTTGCAGTCAACGCGTGTCCCGAATAATGAAACTTGAATTATTTCATCGGCTTGGAGTTTTTGTACGATTTTTTAAAGAAAAACCAATAACCCCTGCCGGTGTGAAAGGAACGAATGTCCCTAGGAAAAACTGTCCCAGGAACAAAAGATTCTATTGTTACATTCTAATCTCCGGTGATTGGTTTCTATAGGCATGCACCTTAATCCGTCATTGAACAATAGAAGCGGACACTTTTACAGGGGGACATTCTTTACTGTTACACCTGTCGTTGATCAGAAATTGACAAATGGATAGGGTTCATCGGACCTGTGGTTATAGTGTTTTTCAGATTGAACTGGCCAAAGGTACTCAGTTGAACTCAGGAATGTGACCAGATCACATTTACCAAACGACAGTGGTGTTGCACAACACTAGATTATCCGTAGGAATGGCGTAATCAATAGCTATTTCACGGTGTCAGCTAAAGCCAGTCAGGCATGACACTGGCTGCCGAGGGTCTAAAATGACATTCGTAATCAGAAAACTCTAATTCAGGAGGGTTAATCGTTCAATAAGTATCCATGCCCGCCGTACACGGTCAAATTTTATCAATTCGTCATTCAAAAATAGGACGGGCTTTATTCCATCAATCTTTGATTGACGCAAAATATTTCATCCAATTTCCCGCCATACACGATCAATCTTTTTGGTCAAATTATTTTCATCCAACTTTGGGGGATCGTGTACAGCGGGCATTATAAAGAAATCCAATTTCGAATAAAGGAATGTAAGAATTTATACAATGTTATGCGTGGATGAATGCGTCGAGGTCGGATTCGGCATAGGCCTAGAATACAAAATGGCGATTTCCTTAGTAAGAGAAGGACATCCGTGTGTATATTTTTTCGTGTGTTTCTGCATTAGAACGGATAAAGTCACACGCTTTCACATCCTGAAAGGTAGGTTACTTTCATTACTTTTCATTAGTCAATCTGATTAGTTATATCGAACCGTTTGTTTGACTTGCTAGACCTTTTCAATTGGCCTTGGCCTCGCCCTTCTTTGTTAGTGCATTCTAACAATGTTGGCGTATGGAAATTTCCGGCCTGCTCCCTGTCCGAATGTATGTACAATTTTTCACGTATAGCCTATTTCTCGTTTCATCCTTCTAACTAATGTTTATTTTGTTTTGTTTGCAGTGATTGTGATGCCTACATTGATGCCTCGTGTACTGCCCTGTACAATGTTCGTGTACTTGCATACAAGGCCATGATACGACTCCTTCGCCGATTGGATTTGGAATACGCTGGCGCCACCACGGGCATTGGAAGTCTATTGGGTTTGGAGAGACATTCAAAACATGGCGGACGGGCGTTTGGAACATGGCGGATGGGCACTTGTTTGACATTTAAGCCGCGCGATGGCGCGGCTTATTTTTTAAAACCTCCCGTGCGCTGCTTTTAACGATCTAGTTCAGCTTTAATATGATGATTAATTGCAGGGGCCAATAATGCCCATGGCTTCGGCCCCATTCTAATAAGACTGTAAATAGTATTTCTATTCAATAAATCTGAATTCGATAAAAAATATGATGATTACATCAGGCGTGGTCATCGACCCGCACAATTTTCCTTTTCACGACGTAGACTGAAAAGAAGAAGTTTGCCATTGGTGTGTCGGCCATGAACAAAAAGTTAATGCCACTTCGTGGGTTTCTTGTGAGTGGCTTCGATCGGCGTGTCAGCCACGCTTTTACTTTCTGTAAGATGAAATTATATATCATATTTAACTACCATGTACGTATAAGTGTAACCTTTGTAGTTCCGCGATGCTGCCTCAATCTAGGATTTCCTATAAATAAATTCTTTTGTAGCTTGCTATAAAAAAGAGAGTGCACCTGGAACTGATGGCAAATTACCAACATGTGATATCTTCTATCTGTGGTGTCACGCTACGTAACCGATAAAAAACGTTTCGGCTTCGGATATGTCGTTAGATAGAGAAAAATGAGGGGAAAGTGCAATGGTAGACCGTATAATCTGAAGAAAGAAACTGATGCAGCGATGCGGCCATTGCTTTCGACGTGCCAGTATCTGCTCAGGAAAAGCCATAAAGTTGATCAAAGCTATTATGTCAATATGGTAATAAAGGAAATACATATGTAGTGGTAATAATGGTTATAGTTTGATCGCAAGTGCAACGCCAAAGGAAGCATTTTTGGCTCTTAAAGATAATGTATCATGACTTCATTGTTTACATTCAATGTTTGTAAACATGAATGTTTACATTATGTTATTTTGGACTTTTGGGGCATGTCAACCCACCAAAATAAATACTTTGGGAATCAACAGAATTTCCAGACAGGCATGCCACCAACTAATTACTCATAAGACAAAGAAAGCCTGGACATAAACAAACAAAATGTAAATAAACAATGAATTTCGTGGCCGCGAAAATACCCGTGATACGTTATCTTTAATTAGTATTTGAAATTATTAAAGGGGCACGGTATCCTTCCTTATCCTGCGCTAAACATACCGCGTTAAGGGAAACCTATTGATATGTTGTTAAACTACCGCTTTTCAACCTCGCCCCATGTAGAGTAACTCTCGTTCCTAGGTATAATTAATGAATGCTCTGCGCTATGTTTTTCATAAAAACTTTTCAGAAGGTCCTTTACAGTTCATAGCCTGTCGTTGCCCTTTACCATCACAGGGACTGCACTTTGCGTGAGACAACAATTTGGAAAGAGCACTACCACTGACAACCTCAGGAGGACAGACACAGTGACGCATTGCCAAACCATTGACATGCTAGTAAATAATTGGCTACTGATACCAACAAGACCTGGGAAGAAGGTGATGCAAAGCAGCTTCTCCGATTTCCTAGACTAAAGGAAGATGTCGGAGACATTAATTCGATCTCATGTCGTGTCTGGATCATACGGATTCTATTCAGAATCGTCCAATTAAACGCTGAACCTTAATCAGCAGAAATCTTTTCATGTTCGACAAGTTGATTGATTGAGTATTATTAAGGGTATTGATATCAGAAGGAATATTTTGTCAAACCCCGATCACCAATTCACCCGTTATTAGCCGAGTTTTAGTAAGACGTACTTCATCCACGACAACGTACAGTGTACATACTAATGAAATTGAATTGATATCCTTCTGCTCGATCGCTAATGGGGTTGTTGACCTAGAGATCAGGAAGGAAATCAACGCTGTCAGATCAAATAATAAGCTGCTTCAGCAAGAAGTCCATGGGCTACTCGAGATTTAAAATCTGGTAAAACTGATATTCAGTCGTTAAAGCACGACTTTATGCATTAGGTTTGTACCTCGCGAAGGCCGACGTAAACTTTGACCTTTAGGCAACCTCGTTAACAGGTCTACAGACGCGGTCAATGTACATCGTAGGGTACCGTACCAAATCACTAATTCCTGTTGGCGAGGTTGATCGTGATCTTGTGTCAATGCTAGACTGGTTCCCTGTCCCAAAATAGCTCAGACGGAGAAAGGGACCGGTATTGGGCGGCCATTTTGTGGCAGAAAGCTGCCATAATATGACGTCACAGAGGATTCCCCTCAGTACTGAGAAATAGCTTACTTACCTCACATCCCAAAATAGCTAACCAATCAACTGCGACGTTACAAATTCAAATTCAAAAAGAGCTAGCCAATCAACTACGTCGTTACATCAGGCAATACCGGTCCCTTATCCGTTAGCGATATTGGGACCGGGAACCAGTCTAGTGTCAATGCATGCATGCTCGACAGGACTGTTCAAATCTATCTATTTGAATGATTTAAGTTTGTCAATTAGGCATTGAGGCTGTTGCTATACATTAAAAGAATGAGCTGAAGCATGTTACCATACAGTGTACCTGATGAAGGGTTAATCACGCTATAAACAACGAGTTGAACATCTCAAGTGATGAAAGGTGTGGCGGCCTTTTTTATCAGCTAAGTTTTCGACATGTATCAGTCCAGCCTCGGAGTTACTACTGCACTCTAAAAAATTTCTCGTCGTACTGACAAGCTGGAACTCGTTCTCAGAATATGCTTAAATTGACAGGGTCTATCTTGTCAATTGAAAAGTTTTTAACTTGTCATCCTCGGAAAAGAGACATCTTATCATTGAAACAAATACATCTCGTCATTCAGGCTACACAAAAACAAAAAATTATGCGCCAAGAGACCGTTATGCGGTAGTTACAAGTACTAACAAGAGGTCAGTACGTATGAAAGAAAAACCTTTCCAAATTTCAGGGCCTACGGCGGGATTCGAACCTACTAGCTAAGAAATTATAAACTACTAGACATAACCCCTAAACCCTCGTGGCTATTGAGGCAACGATGGTGACAGCATGCTTAGAGTTCAAGAAATTGAGCGATAAATGTGAGGGAAGCGCATGCACGCAACCTGAAACCTATCGCCATAACTAGAGACCTTGTCAACTGGACAAACTGAACTCGTCACAGAGATGTGCGACTCGCCATCACAAGTAAATCGTGTCATGAATGACGTAACTCGTCTGACTGACTAAAGCATCTCACACGACCGTTTGAACGTAGTGCTTCGTGTACATCTCTTTCTCGTGTAGTGCGATGACCATATATGGCACACGCTGTGGTTAGCTTGCGGTTTGAGGTCGAAAAACGCGAGCACAAAATTAGAAGTACACAAACAAGTATTCTCCCCGCAAATTCAACCTTGATTAGGTAAGAAGTGACGCTAAAAAGTTACAGAAGCGTTTCTTGATCCGTCAAGAATAAACGGTGATTTTTGACTTTAACCTGTTTTCAATAGAAATTCATTCCTCTTTTGGCATTGTTCGCCCTTTATAATTTGTGTGAATGGGAGGTGCGTTGTATTGTATTTCATTGTGTAGGCCTACTCGAAACAGGTGTCGATAATTAGAAATATTGACAAACTGATTCTTCATGAAGCAATCGACTTTACCTTAGTGAGAGATCCCTGTATACCACTACAGAACGATTTTTTAAGATAGTCTTCTACTGTCCCAAAAATGGCATGAAATTTTTATATGGGCGTACACATGGATTTAGGGCCTATTGTCAGTTCATGCTAAATAGGTATAAAGGGGAAGGGCCTGGCGCCTTATTTCCAGTTGTTACCGCTTGGTGTCAGCAGCGCATGGGACCTCACAGCTCATTAAAATTGAGAATAAAATCCTCTTCAAACGGTCGTGCTCATCAATATCCGCAGACAAGTTGCGGTGACAAGAATTTTTTAAGAGTGTGGCTACTCTAAACTCCCACTTACCTGTCCCATTCCCTGAACTCGCAAAAATTACCAAATCCTAAGTTTAAGATATCGCACGCTGTTATTCTTTGCCAGGCTCAAGAGTAGGGCAAGTAAGTGGACAGGACATTACTGTTTCTGACCATACCCCCACCCCATTATCTTCAACTTAGGATTTAGTCATGTTTTTCCCAGTTCAGGAATTGGACAGGTAAGTGGGAGTTTAGAGTATATCCAGATATAGGTTGGACAGGACACAAGTCTTATCATGTCGGGAAGGAATAAAGAATCACATCATCATGCATACTGTGGTACTTTAAAATCTGGTAATACGCTGATATTCAATCGTTAAACCTGGGAGATTCAAATAATGAGAATGGGATTAAGATCTAGGGCCTGCTTTACTATTTCTTGTATTTCCATTTTAATATGTGGTCGTTTTAATTTTTCAGAACGCGAGTACTATTGTTGACATTTCAAATACATTCAGCGGCATCTTTTGGAAGCAGAACTTATGACACCATTAGCAAATTAACAGCAGTCGGTTCAACTTCACATCACTGCCTGTCATACTCCACTGTGAGTTGCGCGTGCGGCCGACATATCAACAGTGAGGTTCAGCCCTGAACGCTGTCGAAGACAACGTAATGCCCCAATCACACTGAGCTAGTTCTCAGTACGTTCTTCAAAATTTTGCCGAACGGGCTCAAACTGTGTGCGAACGGAGTGGACGTAGTGGCAACTTTTTACAGTCTTTTTACGAACTTCATGGACGGGAAAGGGTGCTCAAGAACATCGAGGCATTATTTTGTCAAGGGTTACACGTTCTAGCCCGTTTTACGATTTTTTAAAGACGGGGTAGGACGTTTTGAGAACTACTTCAGTGTGACAGGCCCTTAAGGTACAGTCACACTGAAGTAGTTCTCAAAACGTTCTGCCTGTCCTAAAAAATCGTAATACGGGCTAGAACGTTGGCCAAATAATGCCTCAAAGTTCAGGAGCACCCTTCCCGTCGAACGCGTCCATGAAGTTCGTAAAAAGACCATAAAAGTTGTCACTACGTCCACTCCGTTCGCACTCACAGTTTGAGCCCGTTCGGCAACATTTGCAAGAACGTATTGAGAACTAGCTCAGTGCGATGGCGCATAAGCAGAAACAACATCGTTTGGCAATTCCAAACTCGTTCAAACGTCATTTCTCTCGTCAAGCCTCAAGGGAAACCTTCTCTTGATTATTTAAGCTGAAAAATTTCTCAATGAGAACCTCTGCGACCAGGATTTCAAACGAGATTGAGATACATGGCCTCAAAGAGTCTCATAAACGTTATTTTCGGAATTGCTGATGAAAAAGAAAAAAATGAGCTTAAAATTCCTTACCGCTGAGTTAAAATTCCACTATTTTATGCTGTCAGCGAGGAAGACAGGGAAGTGATCAACAGATGAAGCAGATTGATGGCGAACCTCTCATGTTCTGAGAACATAGCACTGGTTGCTCAGATTGGTAATAGGTAATGAAAACGGATAGTCCTGATCCAAGAAAATATTCAAACATAATTATATTGATGAAGCCCAACTGGCAGTGGTTGTTTTGCAGAACTATCGTATGCCTCTCGGGCAATTGGCGGTCAGGTGTGCGGTTTCAAGCGGAAGGAGTTATGTGGATAAAACTTTGTGGTAGAACTTTTCAACTCAAGAAAATATTCTGATGAAATTTGATAATGAACGATATTCAGTAGAAACGGCTCAATGTCTTCTGGTTCTTTGATGCTTGAGAAATGAAGCAAGAGGCAACTGTTTTTAGACTCTACACCTGCCCCTATCATAAGTAAAATAAAAAATTCATAAGTAAGCTATGTACTCTAAGTTCCCATTTACCTGTCCCATTCCTGAACTAGGAAAAAATGACTAAATCCTGAGTTGAAGATAACGGGGTGGGGGTATGGTCAGAAACAGTAATGTCCTGTCCACTTTATACTTGTCCCACTCCCGAGCCTGGCAAAGAATGACAGCGTGCGATACCTTCCAACTTAGGATTTGCTCATTTTTTCCGAGTTCAGGAATGGGACAGGTAAGTGGGAATTTAGAGTAAATCTTTGGTAAAATGCAGCTTGCTTTAATGGGGCTAAAGGCGCTGCTCCACTTGAGAGTTTTCTCGCAGAAGATGGCTCACAATGGGCAATTCACCTTTGTTTGTGTCCTGTCGGGTTACGCTGGGACCAAAGACACAAACAACTGCTCGCAGTTGAGTTGCCCATTGAGAGCCAACTTCTGCGAAAAAACTGTCAAGTGGAGCAGCGCCTTATGAGTCAGACTGAAAGAAAATATATTAGTGTGTGGAAGCACCGGCGTCTTAATATTATGATGTCAACAGACATTCTGCAGCAACAGTTTGATTAAATTTGCTTCGGTTTTATACAGAAGTACATGTATACATTTGACAAATGAGGAGTTACGCTAACAGTGCTAAAGCAGTTGTTCCTGCAGGTACATGTAATATCGATGCAGCGAACTCACTTGTTTCCCGAGGTCATCACTGCGAGTAGATTCTACATATCAAACTCGAGTACATCGTGGGAAATTGTTTGATACTGCAGAGTTTTCGCAACGTCCCCGAATCACCAAGGCAAACGCCAATCCCAATGTTCGATATCATAAAGAGAGCACCGAACAAAAGGACAGACTTTCGCGTAGGCGTTTTGGGGGCTTTGCGAAAACTCTCTATTGCCATTTTTATAAGCGCAAATGTTGATGTTGTTCAAATGCTGGAAAAAATGTTGGGAAAAATGTTGCCAATCTACACGTACTTTAATAACAGAGTTCGGGGATTGCGAAGCGGCTTTCATTTCAGTGTACCTCAGTGTGATAATGATGGTGAGGCGTCATTTTTTCATCTCAAGGGAAGTGAGCATTGGGGTTGGGAGTCAGTCGTCAAGGTGTTGCAAAAAATTGACGTTCGTAAGAATGAATGTCAGATAACAAAATTTCAGATTCCTACGCCTAAACCACATGTAGATAGACCTATTTTTTGGGGGGGGGGGATGATGGACACTGAATGATTTAAAACATTATAGTTTTCGCAAAGCCCCGTTCGCATTGGCGTTTCAGGGGCTTTGCGAAAACTCTTTTGCAATTTCCCCTGAACGCCAACCTAAACGCCCCTCCTATTGTTGGGAGACTAAAAATACACCAGCGGAATAGACTGTACACGATGACTTCGTGAGGTTTGTAAACATTACCAGGACATTTTTGGCGTAATGATAAATCTTTAACCAAACAGAAACTCCTCAGTCCTTGAAACAAGTCTCATTCAGGAGGACACAATTTGTAAAGGAGTGTTTGGTCCTGTCTTGGAGGATTTCGGTTTGGCAAGAAATAGACAACACTTAATGTCACTTCCCGTATCATGTGTGACTAAAATTACTACTTCTTCAGATCTCTGAACATCGTACAATGTACACCCTCCGAAATGAGCAAACATCTTAAGTTATCGTGAAATGAAAGTAAATGTAATGTCTATGGCCATCTGAAATAATACGAAAAGTGGACAAAAGGTAAACCTACCTCAAGTCAAAGTATACACGTCATGTACTTGTACCACTTCTCTGGCAATAGGGCTACAAGATGGTTGGGAGTTTCTCTTAAAGGAATGTCGCAATAACTTGTCGTAATATTTCCAAAAGCTCTATAGATAGACTGTCTTAACAATGAAATATAGATAACTCCAGCGTAAGGACAAATCTTCCACTTCGTTCGATGCTTGAAAGCGCGCATCAACACTGAATGGAGCTTGCGCGCGCCGCAACGATGAAACAAGTAATTGATTACTATCGGTTGTGGAAGCGGACCAGTGTATTCTTCAAGCACACTTCCCACGAGAGATACAAAATCGGTTCAATTAAAGGTGCATGTAGTTGGACGAAAACTGTACTTATGAAGTTTCTTTGTTAGCCTACTTTATACGGGCGTAGGAGCGGGGGATACATGTATAGGAGAAGGGACTAAATGCCCGTCCACACCAAATGGGATTCCGGTGCGATTTGCAGTGCGGTTCCCGCAAACGGATTCAACACTACATGTACATGTATGTATTTCACTGAAGCATCCACACAGAAATCGTGCACGGCAGAC
>NMRB01001558.1:46563-58998 GCA_002633025.1 Notospermus geniculatus | reverse complement strand
TACCAACGACCAGGAGTGGCATTGGAAGCCCAGCGACAAATACGTTGGCGTTATATTCAGTTCCGCAGAAAATACTTTCAAAGTACATTACGGTAATCACCAAATTGGTTATTACCGTAAAGCCTGCCGCAAACTGGAGCTATCTGCTGAGCAAAAAGTCATTCGAGACCGTTTGCTCAGCAGATAGCTCGCGTGTGCGCGCATTTTCGGTGAGTTTTCTGCCTCAAACCAAACTCAGCAATAGCAGTACACGAAAGAGATGCATAACAGGCAGATGACTGTATACATGTACACGTACAAATATACATGGAAAGTAAAGGGTGATGATGGAATGTACAGTGTACAATGTACATGATTGTGATAAAAATTCACTGATAAAAGAACAAAAACTTAATACATGCACAAGAGACTTGGCTAGCTTAACAAGAAACTGATACTGTATGCCTTATCAAAGTTAATATTCGTCAGTAAGGAAAAGGACAGAAGAACAGTAGATTAATATTTACAAGGATGATAATGAAATGCAACATGAGCCCTATTTCCTTTTGTACACCAATTCTAAATATATATGCATGTGGTATCCATATGGGATTTGATGACTTGAAGATGTAGCTATATTTAGGATAAATCGCGCGTGGCATATGAATAAAAAATTGTCTGATGTATTGTGCGTGGATTATTTTTAGGACTTAACATCGCATAGTTCCATAGAGTGAAAAGGCAAAAATTCATTTTTGGTATAGGGCATTTCACACAAAGTTGCCATTTCTGCCTTTTTATGTCGACTATTTATATTCGTGACTTTGTATGACGTCTAACAATGGCTGCCTCAGCAGGTGTTTACATTAGCCTCAAAGTCATGTTTCTTAGCAGCATTGACAGCCTTTGGTTGTCGGAAGTGTTCTGAGTAGAAAAAAACCCGGCGTCGTTCCCTCGCAGTCTTCCTTCAGGGTGTTTGTCAGCAATTTTTCAAACAGCGTTCGCATCTTTACTTCACTTCACTTCCACCATCTTTTGAAAATGAGTGAGGTTATCGGTTAGTTCAATTATTTAATAATATGAAGTATAGAATTTCTTTACTCAAAACATTCATGGTTTGGAATAGGCATTTGTCCTTGTAAGTCCAACATGTATGTATACATACATGTAGGCTCAACACAAATACTTTAATGGACTAGTCATTAGGCCACTACGTTGTTGAACTCCAGCGCAAGAATGAAATTGGTCAACATTTTACCGTACAGGGGAGGTGTTTACTGCACCACTAAGTAAGGTAAATGGTGGTAACCCAATTCTGGGGGAATTCATTTTAATGCATTTGAAGCATCCTTTCCACCAATAGGCATTGAATTTGACGCTCCAATATGACCCATGTGCTGTGAAATGTTTGCTTTTGGCACATGTGTGACAGGAATAGAAGTTCCCCTGGAATCTAAGTCCGGTTTTAAAGATAATATATCACGATTTCATTGTTTACATTCAATGTTTGTAAACATGGATGTTTACATTATGTTATTTTGGACTTTTGGGACATGCCAACCCACCAAATTGAATACTTTCGGTATCAGAGGAATTTCTAGACGGGCATGCCATCAACAATAAGACAAAGAAAGATTGGACATAAACAAAGAAAATGTAAATAAACAATGATTTTCGTGGCCCGCGAAAATACCCGTGATATATTATCTTTAAGTTCAACATTCCTAGGACGGCCATTCCTTTCACCAAGAATATATTATACATAGGCCCTATTATTATTATGTATATTTAATATATATCTTGCTTTCACACATGTGGTTGTGAAAGCACAAGACTGAAGTAGCAGAACTCAATTTTGCACCTGTGTTATCAAAAATGAAGAAAGATTTGGCAGATTTTTTAGTCCATTTTAATACCCATAGCGCTTTCATTCCTTTTGGAAATCTTCAGTGGGTTTGACATAAAATTCTATGCATGTTACACATAGGCCTACACAAAATGTATACACTAGCCAGGTCGAAGACAGGCATTGGCAAGAAATTAATCATAATACTAATATACTTTGCGTTGTTGGAGACCATAGAAAACAAAACAAGAACATAAGAATTAAGTAAACGAGGCATAGTTTTTAAACAAGTACCATGCTGTGGTTGTAAAAGCACTAGACTAAAGTGGCAAAATTCAAACGAAAAAAAATGTACATGTACATGTAGGCCTACGTATAGAAGTCCTGCGTGCAGTACTACTGCACAGGAGCCTTTCTGGTGATGTTATGGGCACTGCTTGACAATACATCTATCATTGAAAATTGCGGTTGAAGAACAGCGTCCAGCTGGGAGACCAGTTGACAGTATGGCCGCTACCCGCTGTCCTCTGACACGAATCCGACTAGGCCTACCGGTCCATGAACTCTTGCCTAAATTTGTCTTTGGGCAATATCTATACATGCTTCATGCCGTATTTGCATTTTCATTCTTTAAACGCCACATGCTGCGCCTGCTGTAAAAAATTGTTGTTAATGCGCGTTAATGCGCAAGATCCATACATACATATAGCTTGGCCTCATCGTCGTGCATTCATATATGTATACAAATATTCCAAACCGTCACACTTGGGGGGAGCCACACACTAGTATTTACCGACTTGTTGTCGTTCTTCTGCGTGATTTTCTTTAGATTTATTACAAAAGCCTTAGCACAGTTATAAATCTCTTTGGGCCGGGTGTTCAGTTTTCAAGGACCAGATAAGACCAAGACGCACCGACGATTCGAATAGCGGGACAATTTTCTTGGATACATGCACGATGCACTGTATTTGAAGGCATTTACAGGATTTGTTATCACATTAATTTGGAATATGTGAGGTTTGGTGTCTGTAGGATGTCCCGAGTAAGTGTTGAAAATATAAGTAGGCCTAATTTCACCAGGAATTATACTTGACAAGTAGATCGATACAGTAAACTCGAGTTTAAACCACCGGTTCATTATGTTCATAAGCACTCCCAAAGTAGGGCCAGTTTCACCCTAGGCCTTAAGCAACTATTCATTCCATCACGTGGTTGTGATCGTACAAGCAATTCCAGCCATTCAGCGTAATAGTTGTTATGTTTTATTCACTCCCATTTCGACTGTGGGTTTGCTTATGAACCGGTGGTTTAAACTCGAGTTTACTGTAATTCCTCCAGTCTGTTCAGTGCATGGGAGTCATGATTGTACTTCACTTCCCTGACGTTTGATCATCGCCATCATGCTTCTATTCTACTTTCAAGCTCCTCGTTATCATCCTGGTGAACAGCTGGTGATACCCGCAACGTATTGTTGAATGTCGATTTATATGAATGACTCGTGAATAACTTTCGATATTAAACGGCACAACTGACGTTTTATTGACATCAACAACAATCGGAGTGCATTGTTTTTTAACAAGTCGAAGATCATTAAATTGTGACATACATGTATCGACATCCTTAATGTTTGCTTATCGTCGAGACTCTATGCAACATATATGTTAAACATGAATAGTACAATGTCAACTGCAATTGTTATGTTTTCTACTGCTTTAAACTCCTGAGGAAATAAATATTTTGCAACGAGCTCTTCATGAGAAGGTAACGCAAACCATACGAGTGGAGAACGAACCCCTCTCTATTACACAATACATATTGTATGTTGTATGTTCGACTTCAGCGCCAACTGGAGAATGACGGGCTGGCAAATGTCGCATCGTCAGCTCGTGAACGTTTAACCTTCGTACGATAATGTACAATGATAGTGAGGTTTCGCAAATTTGACGAAACACGAAGTACGAAATACGAAAGTCAACTTCACTCCCAGGGTATGTATTTCTGGAGATGGTTGGTACCACAAGTGTCCCTGGTGCCAGTGCGTCTTTTAGCATATCATGTAAGACCAAGAGAGTTATGGTGCCGATCTTGAATTTTTAAATTTCCACTTCGTATCTACGAAGTGGAAACGAAAAATAAATTTCAGAGTCTAATATACACCGTAACTTTAACGGTCTAAACGTCATACGCTAAAAAACGCTCTTGCAGCAGGCGATATTTGTGGTACCAACAATCTCCTGAAATACATTACGTCATGGAAATGAAGTCCAATTTCGTATTTCATACTTCGTGTTTCGTCAGATTAGAGAAACCTCCCTAATGTACAGTATGTAGCACACGAAGACTCGCACGAGAGTTTGCAAAGACACCGAAACGCCAAACGCGAACGCCAATGGTTCAATACACGAAGAGAGCTCCGAACAAAACGAGAAAGTACGTTCGCGTTGGCGTTGCAGGAGAAGTTGAAAACGCGACCTTCCTATACCATCGAAAGATAGAGCCCTCCGCCATGAGAAATATGCCGTAGTTTCTATCAAATAGAGAAATGTTGACAGTAGCGCGTGACAGCTGTTGAATCGGACTAGCTTGATTCTTTTGTTGATAAATGGACCGTGTAACCCTTGGGGCTGGCTGTATACGCTGTGCTAGTCCCACAGTGCATTGACGTCCGCCGGTGTTAGTCAACCAAATATCTATCGAGTATTAAACAGGAATTGCGGGCCTGACATCATTTTGTGGTAACAGTACTGGATAGGTTTCCTGCGTAGATTAGATTTAATTTACTACAGGTCAACTGGTTGGAATTACATCTATTTTTGGTATTAGTGATAACTTCCACTATTATTCACGTAGGATTCCACACAGAACTTACCGTCTGACGTCACAGCCTTGTAAATGAATTATGAAATCTGCCACACTCAAAAAAGTATCCCTCGTCATTGTTTGAAAAAAACAGTGATTGATTTCTATAGTGTCTCAGTAGTTCACCTAAATAAATACGCCTCAAGTGCAGCATTTTTAATTTTTCACTCAATGTCATGCACTTTTACATCATGTGACACCATTAATACTGTACTTAAAGTACATCTCAAAATAGTATCCACTCGGAAAATAACACCAAGACTTTGATTCCAGAGGGGCTTTCCCCGCGTTCACAGCCGCGAATAAAGGGTCAGACCCCCCCCCCACCACCTACCCCTTGATCCGCCCTTCAGCTCGAAATGTTTCCCTCCACTTCCAGGGCCGTCGACGTCGCCCGACGAAGGTGGTGAGCACCGAAAGCACGAAGCCAAAAGGGGGGTCTGGGCCTCCCCCAGAAAAACTTGACAATTTTAAGTGCTTCTAAAAGATGCATTTTCCTGGCAACTGAGCGGAAAAATCTTGAATTTTTATGTGTGATTAATTTTTTATTGCTAAAAAAATCACTGCTCTGCCAAAAATAGGGGGCGTACGCCCCCCCCCCCCCCCCCCCCCCCCNTACGCCCCCCCCCCCCCACGCCCCCTGGATCCGGCCCTGATTCTCAAAAAATACTCTCAAAACGTATTGGCGAGAGTGAAGTTGTTACATTTGCATATCCCAATAAACAACCGTTGCCATTACATATCGACGTCTGCATGTCGAATTCACGGCTACAGAAATTAACAGTGCATGTATAAATATAGGCTACAACAGTAATTGCGCCTAACTAGTTGAAAGCCAGCTGCTGGAATTCGCCCTGAGATTCTCACTCGCCGTGAATAATGAATCTATTTTAAGCGCGACACATAGCCTCGCTTTCAATATTGGATCCCATTGAATTGGCGTTCTGCTTTATAGCGATATGGCACGGCGAAAAATGGGTTATAAGGAATATAATATCGCGCCTGTATTTTCAGCAATGTCTAAATTCACTGTTCCTTGGTATGGTTATTCGAAATAATATGGATATTCATTTTCCTAACGTTGGAAACTATAAAGGGATTTCGTTCTTCGTCATCTCATTTGCTCCACTTGGTTTCTCTCAGTAGCTCTCGTCTGCTTGGAGCTGTACGCATATACAATGGCGTGTATCCAGTTCGATCGGTGTATCAGCAACCTCATGTGTGTATATGTATGCGCGGTTTTAAACCTATGTCATTCTGTTTTCCAGGATTCAATCGATGTAAGAACGATGTAGGAACCAATGAAGGGAGGCGGGACAAGTCATCGTGGAGCCTTCAAGCTCCACTGAACCCAAACTTTCTAAAGTATGGATACGAAAAAAAAATGTTTTCATTCTTACGGCCCTGTTCATTTCTAGCGGATTACTTCTAAAACAATGTTCGCGGTGGATTAATATTCGCTTCTCAAATCTGCTTCTCGGATTATTTTTCTCATTCAATCGGATTTACTAAGAAAGCGTAAGTTTCTATTCAATTATTCATCCATTTTTCTGTCTGTTTTTATTGTGTTCATTTCTTTATTAACCCCTTTAGCAGCATTTTCCCCTTAACAATGGTTGACGAAGACAAAAGATGCCAATATGGAGCAGAATGGTGTTTATTTCCCAACCGAGTGAAAAATTTTACAGCTAAATCAAAATACATTTTAATTCCTGCTAAGTAGTTCGAAGGACCAGAATCATTTTTACCACACTAGTACATTGTACATGTACATCGAACTTTGAACGCCCTAACACCAGTTCTCTTCTAAAAAAACAAGAAGAGAACTTATTAATGCATTAGCATTATACTGAAATTTTAACTGAATATCTAAAGCAGTGGAACATATGTCGTGTTGAATTTTTTTTCGATTTAAGTGTCTGTATCCATTTTTTCTTGACAAGCAAAAGATGCGTGTCGTACAACTTGCCAGCATTCATCAGCCCACCGAATGAGATGTGCGTATATCACCCCTCAAAAAATGGTTGTGATTTTTGCGGTGTCAATGAATTTTGAAATGAATGGTACACGTCGTAAACATACACACGTTTAGTTTCTGGCATGTTCGAAGATTTATGATGTCCCCTCTGACGAAAGACTTTTTTGAATACGCACCACAAAAATTCGGCTTGGATGTGCATGTTGAGGAAAAACAACTTTCTGTACACGGTATTGGCATATCCCAATCGGAGAGTTTCTTTACCTTCATGAATCTTCTTCAAAACAAGAATACGCCGAGCTATTTATAGAAGGAAGCCCCAGGCGTAATTCTGTTCTGACATGTCTGAATGATTAAAATATAGGTCTTATACAAAGTAGGTAAAAGGTATTTGGTAGCGAGATGTGACAGACATAAGTAAAGGTATAGGCCTACTGCAAGTTTAGTCGGTGAAATATTTTGGAAGTGTTCAGTTTGTTTTTTTTCCTTTGATCGACAATAATGTGAATGATGTTGGAAGAAGGATTTTTAGTTGTGCCGCACGCACTAAAATACAAATTTAATTCGTGTCAGTGAAACGATCTCACTGACATTGGCTGGTATTCATAAAAGGTAGCAAATGCTTTTACTTCAAGTTTTGCAGTATATTTACATTGGACATTGCTGTGGCAATCGTAAGTGAAAGCATTTGCTAACTTTTATGAATACCAACCATAGTCAGTGAGCTCAAAACGCTGGATCGATGCACACATGTGATACAAATCCACATATCGCAATGTTAGCCACATACTACATACATCCCTACGTACATGTAAAACTCGCAGAGATGATTTTTTTTACATTACTAACTCAGACGTGACTAGCGGACATGACCTTGCTGAGATTTCCTTATGTCATTATGTTCTACCGTCTTTTACGATACACGTGCCCTATCTCGATCGGGCACGTGTATCGTAAAAGACAGTAGCAGCCTAGCAGAAACAAGGTAAAACGGCATCCAGTGACACCAATTTACACATGATGGACGACTGCCTCCTACACAAAATTGATTGTAATGTACCTGGCGAATTCTCTGTGATACATTGGGAAACTAACAAAAAGCGTGTCATGCCTGGAGCGTGTACCTATGGAGGATTGCACGTGTTCTGCGTGGTTTTACGTTTTTACGTTTCTGAGGAAGTTTGTGCACACTGGTAACGTCATTTTTGCAACATTCATGTACAACATCATCTTGGGCAAGCGTTGTCTAGTGTAGGGCTTACACTATGGGGGAAAAGAGTTTCCCAACATGTCGGTCAAATGTTGCTTAAAGCTGAACTGCATGAACAAAACCACCCCAGCGCCGCAGTACGGTGGTCTACAGAAGTGAAACGCTCTTCGAAGTACTTCCAGTACAGCTCACTAGGTAGATTGTTCGAAGGTTGGGAAAATAATGCCGGGGCTTAACGGACACGATGATTCTCAGTGTCAGAATAAGCCCATACCCGTGCCATCCACTGGGATATATCCAGAGCGGAACATATGGAGAAACGATCAATTGCAAAATACATATCCATCCCATAATTTCCCGTAGATCTCATTCGAGGAGATTATTGGCCTGTCAGACTGGCGCTATGGAAACATCGGTCATGTCGGTGCCTGTCAGATTTAAGGCTAAAGGTTCGATTCCCAGTCCGATCCATTCTTCATGTGATTGAGAATGCTCCGACCGTATACATTTTTGAAAGTAGCGCTGGTGTACATCGAGGCGCACACAGACGGATAACGCTGTTTGCACAATAGGGAGGTTTCGAAATCAAACGATAAACGTAAACGTTAACGACAACTTTATTTTTGTACCGAAAATGCAATGCAAAATCTGGTTAATGTGTAGTATGAAAAACTTTTGGTTTAGCGTTTGATTTCGAAACCTCCCCATTATTTGAAATGTCTCAGCCACAAACCATTGCAGTTTGCTGCCTGCCTGCCTGACGGCACAGCTGCTGTGCCGCATGGGCTTGCGATATTCCGGTGTAAGGTTTTTCAGTGTTCCCCATCTGTGAGTGTTCTCTTCCTATTGTCTGACGGAATAAGCTGCGACTTGAAAATAAGGGACACACAGGGAAACGTGCCGGTCTCTCTGACTGTGTTTCCAAAACAATAAGGGGCCACACTGACACACAGAAACACTGGCAGATGTAACACCGGTCTTAAATCCACACGATTCGATACCGGGTATTTGGCGCAGTGTTTGGCAAATTGGCTACTGGCGAAAGGAGTTTTTATGTCCCCCGCTTCGATTTACAATATAGTCCAGTCGCTTAGCCTCAAAATTCGGCCCCATCGGGACACGGCGGACAAAAGCACCATTTTTTGTATATTCGTTCCTTAGATGACAATCTTCAAATTTGGAGGGGGCGCCACTCTGGCACCCTTGAGCGTTTTGAGAAAATCTCGTTTCCATGGAAACCGAAGCCAAATTTCGTGTATTTTGAAAAATGACGATATCTTAGCCTTTACAAATGATATTTATTTTGCTTAAGTGGCTATATGTATGTTATCATAGGTGGGCTTTCTTTTTGGAGCATTGCCAAATTCATGAAAGGTCAAGGTCATTTACAAAGGTCAAGGTTATATCCAGCTTTCAGCGTTTTTGCACGAAAAAAATTGAGAAAGCTGAAATTCAATGGAATCACATGGATAGGCCGTGCCGGATAACAATGTAATATTTGTCTCAAAAACTTCTCCATTTCTCCTACTTTCAGAAAATACCTAATGTAAATGAAATGACATTGAGCGTGAAGTGTAACTTATGCCGGAATGAGACACACCATGTTCAAAATTAGGCGCGATTCTCAGATGCGACACATAGATCCGTCTGAGTGTTTGCATTAGTGGCGAGGCTAAACACCCAGACAAACCCGTACGATCAGACATTTTGAACTGGCCTGAGGAAGGTGGATGTCAGCTGTTCCGGTTTTACACGGGGAAAAATGACTGAACCCTCCTAGTTCCAGTCTAGATCCGAAACGCACCCGCACCTTGCACAAAGGCCAATAGAGAGTTTGAGATTGATTTGATATTTTTAGATGGTATCGAATAATTCGCGCCCCCTGGTGGCCGCTATCTTGAATTTCAACATGGCCACCCCTCGTTATGTGTTCAGGGGACCCCTGAGTCACGCTAGGGTCGGTGGCCTTTGAGATTTTTTGCAAGTCGCCGAAAAAAGTTACTTTGAAATTAAAGTTGAAATTCAGGAGCCGCTAACGTTGACTCCATTCGACCCGAGAACTGAGCTTTGTACAGGAAAATGGGACCCGATGTACAGCTAACATTAGAATGGTTGGATTTACACCCCATAAATGTATTACCAACAGATAGAAACATGGTGCCTCGTAATCATATAAGCATGTTTTCAGTAATTTTTAACTGGTTATGAACTTGGAAACGGCGTTTTTATGTATTTTGACCCATTTTGTGTTAATTTACATAGAAAATGCCATTTCTTATTACATAACTACTAAAAACAATTAAGAACATGTTTTTCTGCTTCTGAGGCACCATGTTTCTATCTGTTGGTAATACATTTATGGGGTGTAAATCCCACCGTTTAAAAGTTAGCTGTACATCGGCTCCAATTCTGATGTACAAAGCTCAGTTCTTGGGTCCAATGGTAAAGTCAGTGCCCTGAGCTTCAAACGGGATATTCTACTGAAAGAAAGAAAATCTCAGATGGCGCCCCCTCTAATTTTAAAGAGTACCAATAGACAAACCACCAGAAAAAAAATGGTGCTTTTGTCCGGCGTGTCCCGGTCATTTCCATAACCGACTAGACTAATATGGCCACCAGAGCCGCCGTCTTGAAATCAGATTCCGTCCATTTCAGGAAACAGTGTTCCTTTGATCAATCTGAATAAATTCCGTGTAGATGTTGAGGGAAAACCAACTCAACATACGTGCGGGAGCATATTATGCCACGCTCTGCGTTGCTCTTGTCCAACATGTCATGCATGTCGTTCAAATGTTGCTATAAACGTTTTGGCCAGAATATACAGGGGTCAGAAGATCGTGCCGGGAATGTTGTACAAATGTGATTAATGTGGGGAAAATGTTGCCAGTGTACACAGACTTCATTATGATAATCTTCGAATATGATGCTCTGGTTTCCTGATTGAGGTCAAGCTATTGGACCGTATTTTCCTGGTTTGAGAGTCCTGCGATAATTTAGCAAATTATTTGCGTGTTAATTATATCATTCGTGCCAATGCCTTGCATCTCGATAATATTATTCGTTATCGACCGGAAGTTGGTGTGGCATTATAGCACCGGACATCGTAATGGTCATGCAATATGCTGGATTCCCAGACACATCAAGTCGTTTATCGATCTTAAACAACCTGACCGGGCCCATATTCATTAAAGTACTTAAGTCTAAGGCCCGTATTGTTCTCCTGTTGAGAACAATAGCCTTGAGGAACTCATTTACGTTCAGGAGCATTCTAAAATATAGCCTACGGGCCAAAGTGTGACACTTATCCTTTGTTCAACACAAAAGATAAGCATCACACTTTGACTTAAGTATGTTTATGAATATGCAGCCTGACATGCCTGAGTTCGATTTCTTTATTGAAAACACTCTTTGGCTCGTATTTTAGAATGCTCCTCAACGTAAAGGACTTCCTCAAGGCTATTGTTCTCAACAGAAGAACAATAGCCTTGAGGAACTCCTTTACGTTGAGGAGCATTCTAAAATACAGGCCTTTTATATGATGATCGAGAGAGCGACTCTTTTTCTACTCGTTCCTGATGTGGTCTGACATGAAATAATTCATTATTGTTGATAAGGCCAATAATATCATATTTGGCGATTAGCTCTCGACGATTCATGTAATTACATATTTTTTCCGGGATACACTCTGCATTTCATTCATAATTCATCCTGAGAATAATTAACGCACATGAAAACACGGATGAACAAGGAAATACCTAGGAATAGGGATGAGCCACGGACTGAACTCGTCATCTCTTATCCCACTGTCATTTTAACACCGAATATTTGTCGGGACACTTCCTGACAAGTTCCTGACAGGCCATATTCTGCTATGCCCACTATACCCACTATATAGGCCCCGTTCTCTCCTACGCTGTATTTGACTCAAGTGACGAAATTGGACTATATTCAAATGTATTAAAGTTGCCGTCCTTTAATGAAAGAGGAATCGCTAGAAACGTCTGTTCATGAAAAGTTTTATGTCTATGCAATTTTCCAACCTCGAACCCACATATTCTCGACGTGTGTCGATGAATCACGTCGCCTCTGCTGGCGGCGTGTGGACTGTCGGGAGAGCGCCTGGGTGACGTCATGGGTGCCCGAACGCGCTGACTGTTGTCACATGCCAAGATGCGTCACTGACGACGACTTGCGAGAACTCATGAGCTCAGACTGTGCTACTCCTATCAATCATAGGCACATTGCATGTTCAACAATATCGAAACTGTTGTCGATTTCATTACGTTAAACTGTGTTCGCCACTGAGGGAAAACTAAGGTAACAGACGTTCTTCACAGGAGCTTCCCGATTTACGGTACGGCAGACCGACTTATACCGCACCAGGTAGCCTACATGACAGGCCACTGCACTGAAGGTTTATCAATCAGTTGGGTAAAGATGAGTTACGATAATGGGGGATATCGTCCATCACATTGTTCACGATGTAGTTTATAATATAGGCCTAGGCTAGTCTATATTGTATACTACAGTGAACAATGTGATGTGTACGATAGGCCTACCCCC
>NMRB01001558.1:22930-44722 GCA_002633025.1 Notospermus geniculatus | reverse complement strand
TGTATATAGGGTACTAATTTACAGAGCGACATCGTTTGGGAAATATTTTATTCCTACATGTCACTCGCCTGATGTAGGGGTTCAAGTCTGTGTATTTGTATATACATTACCTATGTGGGAACCACTGTAGATAACGAAAACTCCAATTTAGGAGACTGTTTATGTACTAATTTTATGTAAAGATGTACATATAGTTGTATAAATGTAGATAAAGTGTGGAACTACGGTAGCTCAGGCACTTGGCACGGTATTATAAGTTATAAACTAAGATGGTGATATTTTAATCAAATATTAAGAAATGTAAGACAGATCATGAAAGTAGGTCTATAAAGGCACATACGTGGTATCTTTATTTTATTTATTTATTTTTTATTATTTTTTATTGTGGCAATAAGAGTCAACAATCATGTTCAATCACCAAGTAAACCAGTGTTACCACCCTCGCTCAAAATGGGACCACGCTATAATAAGAGTGTTATCATCCGGTTTGTTGGGTCCTCTGTGATAGAGATTTCAACTGCTCGTTCTGAAAAAAATATGGGCTTGAATGAGCCTTTACCACTTCATATTCGTGGATAGTCAAGGCTATTTTGTTGTGGACCCTCTCCTGCGAATAGCTCATCAGTATGAACGTGTACATGTACATGTACGTAGGCGCTGTTCGGTACTCCGGCAAGTTTTTTCGCGTGGCTTGTCTCTCTTTGGGCAATTCACCATTGATGCCGTGGCACAGACGACTACCTGATGTTTTCTTCGGCAGCGTTGCGCATAGAGAACTCGCGTGAGAAAGCTCTCGTGTGGAGGACGCCTTGCCATAAGTTACCGACTGCAGTCGCAAACGAATCGTAAAGTCGCCGTAAAGCCGGTGGATCACACGCATGAAGTTAGCATAAAATCGAGTGGATGAGTTAATCTCCCAACCCAGACGCTATGTAGCGCTCGCTCACTGCACATAACGTCTGCAATAGGAGCTGTCAGCGAGTTGACCACTAGGTGTCACTAGGGCCCAATTCAATGCATCTAGCGGACCCAGTCATTATCGATCGAGCAGCGATCATAATAGATTTCCTGTACATTTGGTCCGCTAAGAGTGTGCTGCCATCTGTTAGCAATATGCGCGGCTGACTGCTCCTATTACGATTCAACGTTTTCCCATTTATGACCACCAGGAGCCGCCACATGCCCAACGCTTTGTAACCCCTAAGGTACGAAACAGCTCACCAAATGACCCGTCCTAAGGAGAGTATCTTTGGTGTATATCTATGTGGGATGATTTCCGTGGAGGTACCCCGTGCTGTTTGACGGTATCAACCGTTTAGTAACTTAATGTGCACGTAGATGTACACCATCCCCCCTTAGTGTACCGGTACAGTAAAGCTGCGGCAGCATTTTTCCGTCATTTGAACAAACCTGTGAGTAACACGGATCTTGCCAGCAGTCTACGAAAGACCTTTATTGGCGATATCTCGTGGAAGAGTCCTTAATTTTCTGCAATCAAACATCAGTCTGATGAATATTTAACTGGTTGTAATGCTGTTACCTCAGGCTGATGACACAAGCTAGCCTGGTCGTCAGCATGGCGACTTCGAATCCGGTACACTGAAAGTATCCATGCATAATATCCCATTAGTGATGATATCGATTGAGTTTTGTTATTTTAAACTTGTTATTGATTTTTAGTACTTCGACTATTGTGCCTGCATCGTGTTTTATCCCATCAAAAGCCAAGTCTGCTAGTTTAGCCTCACGGCATTGAGACTCATCTTCCCAAAACCTGATATTCTGGATAAATGGATATGGTTGTGCGGGAATTAACCATTTTTTTCACTCACCCACGCTAACTTTTTGGTTCTGAAGGCCAATATTGTCGTCGTCATCATGCCATTTTCTTTAAAACATGACGGTGTTGTTGGAGGAGACGCTCTCCGCCGTACTGTCCCGTACGAAATTTACCCCAAACGTGCGCCCCGATATACAGTAGAAAAAGTGTGCCGCCTTTAAAGGCCCGTTTATACAGAGCGCGACCGCGACTGCGACCGCGACCGCGGCACCGACCGCGGCAGCCGCTGTGTATAAACGAAAACGCCGTGGTCGCCTGGAAATATGCCAGGANCGTGCGCCCCGATAACAGTAGAAAAAGTGTGCCGCCTTATGGCGCGTTGAGCGCACACCGCGGTACTTTCCCGCCATTGTGGTCTAAGAACGGTTTCTTGCCCCTTGGCCTTGCCTGACTGGCGTGATACCCCATAACGAGTACTGATTCTCGCAGTATTTTGCAGAGATGTTCGATTCATGGCTCCCAGCATTGATCTTATTATAACTGCGTAGATATTGATTGGGAGCTGGCAGGGAAAGATTACGAATCAATGCGGAATGGGAAGGATAGTGGGCTGGTGCCCATTTGAATAATTGCTGCTTTCGTCGTCATTTCATGTGCATATCCATACATGTATGCGCAGTGTTTTCTACATGTATGCAGAAAACACTGCGCCGTATAGGCCTAGGCCTATTTTAGGTACCGGTAGCGTTTTGCGTCCTGGGACCAATGTTCAAAACTTAAGAGAGCTGTACCTTCGTATCTAAAACTGCTTAACACACGACGGATCGCCGCCATCTTGAATACATTAGTGCTACATCAGCACGGACTCTCAAACACGTTGACTGCCAGCTGCGAGCATACTCGTAGTCACAGATGTCCTCCCCATTGCCAGCTACGAGTATACTCGTAGTAGGGCTAATGCATTTTCTATTAATGTTGATAAGCTTGGCAATGACGAAGAGCCTTCCAATGATCATACTGGCAGTGGGGATTGACCACATGTATGGGAACACGCTAGAGGGGGTACAGCTACGACTCGTAGTTGGCAATATGAAATAACTTAAAATAGGCCTGGTAGTCATGGCAATGGCGGATAAAATGATATTTTAGCCACGGCAGTCAACGTCGTAATCACTATGACAATCAAAGTACATAAGTTGGCGATAGGCGACAATAAAAATCGACGTTTTGCCTGGTATGGCATGGGGGTCAACGCCACTCGTCACCTCTTGTGTGATCGTCTGGGGTAGGCTTTAGAGTTGACCCAACAATATTCAGGTGACCCTTCGCCCACTCAAATAATATTGGAGAACATTGTGCTAAGTCGACCTGTGGCTCGCAGATATTGGAAATGGCTGTTAATTACCAAACCTACATGTACATCCTCCTCGTTTGTCGTCAATTTCACGGTACTGACAGGTTCCAATAAGCCACCTACAGTCATTGTTGTCACTCGATGAGAGCGACAGCCATGACAGGCAATATCAAACCTTCCCGGCCTGCCTCTGAAACGCTCTTGTCCAAGGGCGAAACATTCGGGGACGTGGCGCTGAGATGGCTTCAGCCTCTCCAATAGTGTGTATCGTCTCATCTGGTGGAGACGTTCGTCGTGCTTGGAATGAAGAGATGCTACGCAAGCCTTTGTCGCTAATGGCGTAAACATTAGTCATTCACTTAAGACGTGCGTCGGGATGAAATCAGAGCGGAGATGATGTCTTGTCTCTCGTTGTGAGGATCAGCTTAGTTGGTGGTAGGCTGAAGCATTCTCTTGTCAGAATCGCTTTCTGCTTTGATTTGAAGGCGTAGAGAAAGGAAAAAACCTTAATCGATGTTGTATCGGGAAACGGATGTTTTGGTAGAAAGGGGAGTTGAAACCGGTGTAGAACAGAAAGTGTGCTGATTTAAAGAAGAAAATGTACACGAATGACTCATTACAGGCAGCTCAGTGTGGTCACTTTACAGGGGCGTATCCAGGATTTTGGGAAAGAGGGGGCGCACTGTGCTAGAAACATTGAAATCTGCGGCGAATTTCAATGATTTCCTCCTGACCAAACTTCAGAATTTCACGGTCAGTTTTACAGATTTGTTGGCCGAAAGGGGGCGTGCGCCGGGTGCGCCCCCTTGGATCCGCGCCTGTTTTATCACAGGTGGCGCTGACAACTGAAACCAACGGATTTGGGCTCAAAAGTTGATAGTGTACATGTATTTCACTTCCAGCAATATATGTGAGAGTTAGATTCTCATGCCAAAGGTCCGCTGCAATGAGCACATGAAAGTGCCCATGAGGACGCTGCCTGTAGTGTCGGGTTTTCACCCATGACCAAGACTATTCTTTTGCCAACTATGGTTGAACTAATGACGTCATATCAGTCACAGTCTCCGGAAATTGGAGAAACATCTTGAGGTTCGTAACGATACTTGATGACCATGGAACATCGTAAATGGGATAGGCGATTTAGTGCTCTTCCTGGAGTAACGTACCCTTGCCTGTGGCAACCTGGTGTTTTAAATGCAGTCTCTTTCTGTACGTCAGCTCAATGACATTAGTGAGGTTTCGCAAATCTGACGAAATAGGAAGTACGAAGTACGAAATTCAACTTCATTTCCAGGACCTAATNAATGAGGTTTTTTATTAGCGCCTTCGCACAATCGAGAACCTGAGAATTTTACAGCTCTACTGTTTCCAGACACAATGATATTTCGAAATAAAGAATTGAAGCTTCTGCAACCGAATTATTGATGGTTTCTTACAAGCAATTTCAGGGTTTTCCAATTGCCAGTCTGACACCACATTCATAACCAACCAGTTGTGACGCGGCAAGTTCAGGGTCACGAATACAATAATCGCTATTCATACTGGGCCTATTTGACCGAGGCTTTGGAATTTCGATGAGAAATACTGTATTCTCGTGTTATTAGCGACCAGTATGCGCCATTTTCTGGTTGTAATATATGCACAGCCGGGTTCGGCGTTTGTCAATAGGCCCGCCCAGAGACCAGTCGACCAACGCCGACTATGATCAATTTCAATGTGTGTGCACATTCACGCTTTGGAAACCTGTGATCAGTTTCATGCCTTTGACGGTCCGTGACCAAGTATACACCACCAGTCCTTACTCGATCATGGTTACCTCAAATGACGAGCGTTGGTCGGCTGGTCTCTGGGCGGGCCTATTGACAAACGCCAAACCCGGCTCTGCATATATTACTACCAGAAAATGGCGCATACTGGTCGCTAATGGCACGAGAATACAGTATATCGAAGGCCCTGCTGTTCTAATCTGGATGCCCCTCCTTCACAGCCATCCCTGAGAGTACCAGGGGTTCTTAATGCTCGCTCCTTGGGACACCGTGGGCCGGTTTCACAACGGGTGTGACTTAAGCTAGGAATCCACTGCTGATTTTCTGCGTTGCGACTTGCTTTGCAACTTGCTACATGTACCTGCGATTGAATACGATCGCAAGGAACTGATTTTTTACCGGTCGCCGACCGATTGCCGACTGAAATTGCATGACCACCCTTCGCCATTGGTGGAAATCACGTCTAGCGCGTCCACCACGGCGATCGAGTACCCAGTTGCAACGCAACCCAGTTGCAAAGCAAGTCGCAACGCAAAGTCAGCTTGAAAATCAATGGTGGATTCCTAGCTTCAGACGCGTGTAACTTCGCCAAATGTATGGTGGAAGTGCGTGCATTTAGTGAAGTTACACGCGTCTAAGTCTTAAACACCCTTTGTGAAATTGGCCCTGTATGTTTATTATATGTGCTTTGAAGAAAGGAGCAACCTCTAAGAAACCTCTAAATATTCTCAGGATGCCTTCAGACTGAGGTAAGACGGTGGGATTCGCCACAGAAGCAGACTTAACATTCTTGGGGTCCGCTATAGGTATACTTAATTATTTATGAAGACTTATTTGTATCCTTGATGATGTTTTAGCTTCGTCTCCTTACGAAGACGCCAGTTTTAGCAGTTAGTTGGTTGAGTATTATTTACTCGACCTGTTGTTACTTTTAGTTTGTAATTTTGTATCGGTTTTCACTTTCGAAAATAGTTTTATGTCGGGATGTACCTTACGTTCATTGCGTGACGGTGCAAAGAATGACCTCTGGAAAAACTGTTCTGGAAACAAAACCTTAATCCTTCATGGAACAATAGAAGCGGACACTTTTTTCAGGGAGACATTCTTTACTCTTTCACCGGCATCTTTAAAATGGTTGCACCAAGATTTTGGATGCAAAAGGAGTAAGGGATTGAAGTGATGCACAAACAGACGGATGGTCATTGATGCTGCGAAATAATGTATTTACATGATGTGATGTAACACTGGCTCTAATTTTGTCATGACCTTCTGAAGTCGGTGGTAACGTAGGCCTGATACCTGTAGCATGAACCAGGAGATACATGTAATGTCCTCCTGCATGAACTACAGTGGAACCTCTCTATTAAGGACACCTCTGGGACTGACGAACGCTGTCCTTAATTAAGAGGTGTCCTGATTACAGAGGTCAGGATGAATAGAAATGATCAATTGGGGACTGAACTTCGGTGTCCTTAATAGAGAGGTGTCCTCCTGGCAGAGGTGTCCGTTAAGGGAGGTTCCACTGTAATAAAATTAAAGATAGGCTATGTACCGAAAAGGGATCTAATGCCTGTACCTAAATTTCAAGGTGTTAGTACTGTTGCTCTCGAATTAAAGGCCGCGATTCAAATGGAAATCCACAGGTCAGTAGGACAGCAATGCAAATATGAATTACTGTATGTAGTGCATTTTGCACCAGTGCTTTCCACTGATAGTTAGATTGGTCCCGTCTTCGCCGCTTCATTCCCGCGGCGCTACTGTCCGTTCCGCAAATTGTTGTGAAGTGAGCGGCGCTACTGTCCGTTCCGCAAATTATTGTGAAGTGAGCGCCGCGGAGTGGAGCGGTAAAGATATAGCAGGTTTGATTTGCCATGAATCACGGCCTTTGTGGACCCCACCTAGCGTTAGCGAATCGACCGAACATGTATGACGTTCAGTGAAAGCGATGTTCAAATTTCCAATACAGAGTCGGAGTGAGAGCAGCTCCTCATATGAAGAAACAGTGACAATGTGAAGTTGAAAGAAGAAAATGCATGGGTGTGAACCACCAAAATGGGCCGAAAAATTGTCATCCTTGCAGGACGGATTTATTTACTCGATATATAGGTAAATCTGGTATGCATTTGATGTCTTCAATATGGACACAGATATAGGAAGTTGGTCCTGCGAGTTTTTTTGTCAATTTCAAAAGATTCCACACGGGACAAAGTGCCGTGCTGGCACCAGTTAAACAATGATAGTTTGTAAAAATCGAGGTAAGGTGACATTTATTATTTCCCAGAAAATAAAAATTGGTGAAATCTCGACAAAGGCCCAGAGTCGAGGTGGCACTCCCACTGTCAGTTTCCATGGCATCTCACTGGCAATTGTATGAATATGACTTTCGTACCTACGTATAAAAGTACGGTGGAATATTTTGCAAATGTTCCTCTGCATCCGTGTGTTCCACATATTGAACACAAAAGCCATTTTTCATGTTAAGACTCATGGTACGACTCGCCTACAGTTTTTCCTGGCGAGTCCCTGAGATCATTACGAGGAACTTGATATCTTTATATTTCACCGAATAATTTCGCCCCGAAGTAACTCTCTTTTTTGGATCATACTTGACATATCAAAATTTTAGAGTTTATCAGATTGTGTACGCTCCGCAAATACGGTGTTGTTGTGCTGAAAAAAGCCTTCTCTGTGAAATATTTCTAACTGTGCTTTCTATAAACTCTCCCAGATGCTCGCATATTGAGAACTGTTTAGCTCCGGTGTAACATCTGTGAGTGTTTCTGTAGCTCAGTGTTCCCCAACAATAGACGCGGCCTAGAATGGTTACTATTCGGTTAGTTGCCGCTTAATCCGTCAGGAGGGAAACAATAAGAAAAACACAGATATACGGGGAACACTGATCGACGTTACACCGGATTACTGTACATTCACGATGTGTTGATTCCAGTAACAACGTCGAAACTTTGCCTGTCATCTCGATGGTCTAAAGAAATTCTCTGCCTACTTGTCAGAACGGGCGCTGTTGTTGTGTAGTTGGTGACGGGTGAATCTTGACATGAAAATGAGAAATCATTGAGAGAGTCATGTATCGTTCACTGGCCTTTTTGCCCTGTGAGATGTAGAAATGATATCGAGCCTTGATGAAGACGAAAAGAAGACCTCAAAGAACAAATGGGCGTACCATGTACAGATATAAAGATACCGGTACCGCTCTATTTAGAGTTTCACGACGATGACATTGCACAGCATTTCAATAGGAGCTGTCAGTCAGTTGACCAATAGGAGTCACTACGGTCCAATTCAATGCCTAGCGGACCCATTCATGACTGATTGATTGAGCACCAATCAGGAGAATTTTAAGTATGGTCCGCTAGACCTCTGCTGCCGTCTTTTGGCGAGAAGTGCGGCTGAATGCTCCTATTCTTTTCTGTCTCGTCAAACGCCCTGTGACGAGTGGGAGTATGTCTGGTAAGACTAACGGTACGACTCACCCGCCGTGTTAATTGCAAGAAGTAGGCATTGTAAATTGCATATTTTGGCGGATATACGTATATACGTCTTCAGTATACGTACTGAAATGACAGTAGGCGTACATGTATTTGAATTGGAATCGAAGCCTATTATTCATTTCATCAGTGCTATTTACTCTCCCAATAGACACGGAGCTGTTTGACTTATCTTCATTTTGTTCACATTACGATGGTAGTGCAACGCTAAATACACTTTAACAGATCCGAAACCTCTTCGTCTTAATGTTTCATTAGATAAAATCACAGGCTTCGGGCTGAAACCGTTGCTATGGTTACTGAGAGTGATGCCTTCGCGAGGCCTTCGTGAATGTATGCCGGGAAACTAGGCAAATGCGCTCCACCTTGTTTATTATTTTTGATAAATTGTTTCAGATTTTCGCCTTGAAAACGTACTCTGCTGCTATTGGTTGCTCCGAACCTATTTCTGGTACATAATATATAGTTGTTCATTCGTCCAGACCGGAACAGGGTTATACAAGCAAAAGAGAGTTACTCCGCGGTGTATGACTTTCAGATGTTTTAACAGTTCCACATCATTTAAGCCGATAGACCAGTTTCACTCGCAATCATCTTGGACCGCTGCCTTGAAAATGCATGCATGCCCACTTTTCCCGCTGGGAAGAGTAGCCTGCGTTGAAAATGCACTACACTTCCTACCAGACTAAAACATGATAATGCAAATTTTTCTTTGTGATTTAAAACTTCCTGGTCACTTACAGCAACCAAGATGGCCGCCAGCGATCCTCATCTATCTCGAAAAGCCGACGGTGTACTTTCACGCGTAGTTGCTTTGGTATAGAGTTGTTGATTTCCTGATGTTTATGCCAATATATAAACCATCCAATGTTAATAATAAGACAATGATGGCCAACGCATCAATTGGTGCTTTTCTGTACAAATCATTGGCCTGCATGTATATGAAAGGTCAGTTCCCTTGTACAAAACGGCACTGTACTACACATTCTTTGGTCAAAAATTGTTAGACTTATTTATTATAGATATGTAATGTACAATAAAAAGTTGTCCTGCAGCCAATTGCATAATAAAGAGTACAGTAATTGTTAAGTATGTTGTGTACTCCTTTATAATTGACATGTGGAGGGTGTCGAAATTTCCCGATATACATGTATCACGGATTGAATTAATGTATTGCCGACTGTCGGGAGGACTGCACTGGAACGGTCCTGTGCAAAAGTGCCCCTTTAGTCTGAAATTGCCGCGACCTGCGTGTTTTCAGTGAAGTTCTACGGCAGCGACACCGATTATCCATGCCGGGAGACGAAAGTCCATTGATACTTGATTGGACTTAACTTCAGATCATCTACCATAAACGCTTTTTGCCTCTTTATCGACGCCATAATAGTCCAGAGCTGCCTACGGAGTTGCATCACAAACATCAGAGAGGGTAAGATCTGCTTCCACTCCCGAGTCTGAGTGTAAAGACAGTCCAGTCTCTGGTCTGGTGTCCGGGGGGAGGGGGTTCGGTTGAGTAGGGGCCTNTCGGTTGAGTAGGGGCCTACCTAATTCAGAGACTAAAATTAGTAGAGTTTTTCCCCTCCTTCTTATGTGACACACGGTAGTAGGTCAACTCGTAACCAGGTCGATTCGTACCTAGGTCAACGCGTAACTCGAGTCAACTCGTACAGCTGGGTCAACTCCCAACCAGATAGAATTAAAACTGGCATCAGAATCGTTTATGCTTACCATAGCATGCGTACAAGATGCACATGGATAGTTCTGGCATTCGACAATAGGGGGCAGCAGCTGTCAGGTGTTAATCGCAATCACCCAGAGGTGCGTAGGCCTACATTCGGTGGACTTTGAAAAATATAATGGCTGACCCCGACCATAAACCATTCGAGGAATGATATAATCCTAACCCTAACCCCAACCCAAACCTCCTGGCACCATCCTGTAGGCATCTACCCGGCTCTTCAGTCTCCACACGCGCGGACAAACTCTCCATGCTTAACAGCGCCCGCGTACAAGATCCACAGCGGAAGTTCCACCATTCACAATAGACGGCAGCAGCAGACGGCTCCTCAATATCCACACAAGTGGACAAACTCTGCAACCAGAGTATGCGTACAAGATGCACAGGATATTTCAACCATTCGACAATCGATGGCAGCAGGTGACGGCTCGTCAATCTCCACACAGGCGTACAAACTCTCCAAACTTACTAGTGCATGCATGCAAGACTCACCAGGAATGCCAGGTGATAGTGTATCTGGTGTTACGAGTTGACCCGGGTACGAGTTGACTCGAGTTACGAGTTGACGCGGTTACGAGTTGACTCGGTTATCTGTACAAATTGTGAATGATGCCTCTCCTTTTTTGTCAAGAAAGGATCAGTCGGTGTACTCAGAACCCTTGAAGACACCGTGTTATGAAAACATTGCTATTTGCCTTTCCTGAAAATGGTATAGTTTCTTTACCATATCTTCCGTCAGGGTGATTTACAACCTGCTTTTAATCTTTAATAAACTCATAACGTGTGGCCTTTTCCACACGACTGATTGCGACGCACATCATCCTGACCACAGATCAAAATATATGCCCAGCAATACCCCAAGATGTCTCTGCTGCCGACCTGTTATTTCCCTGCAGGTCATCGGGTATCGGAAACAATAAGGAGAAGAGCGTGTGCAAGAATTCTGAATTTTGCCTCTCCTTTTTCGTCAAGAAAGGATCTGTCACTTTACCCAGAACCCTTGAAGACAACATTTTATGAAAACATTAGTATTTCTTCTTCGTGAAACCGGTAGTTTCTTTATCATATCAGCCGTCATGGTGATTTACAACCTGTTTTAATCTTTATTTAGTTCATAACATCTGGCGTTTTCAAAACGACTGATTGCCACGCACCTCATCCTACCCATAGAACAAAATAAAAACGTCTCTACTGTCAACCTGTTGTTTTCTCGTATGTCATTGCGTATCTGAAACGATGAGGACAAGAGCCTGTGCAAGAATGTGACTTTTGCCTGTCCTTTTTCGTCAAGAAAGGAACAGTCGGTGCAGCCAGAATCCTCGAAGACACCATCTTATGAAAACATTGGTATTTGCTGTTCCTAAAAATGGAAGCTTCTTTGCTATATCTTCCTTCACGGTGATTTACAAGCTGCTTTTAATCTTTGATAGGCTCATAACGTGTAGCCTTTTCCAACGACTGGTTGCGACGCCTATCATCCTGACCATAAATCAAATAAATGCACAGCAATACCCCAAGATGTCTCTGCAGTCGACCTGTTGTTTTCGTATAGCTCATCGAGTCACGGAAATAATAAGAAGAGCGTGTGCAAAAATTCTGGATTTCGCCTCTCCTTTTTCGCCAATAAAGGATCTGTCAGTTTACCCTGAACCCTTGAAGACAACATTTTATGAAAATATTTATCTTCCTGAAACTGTTAGTTTCTTTACCATCAGCCGTCATGGTGATTTACAACCTGCTTTTAATCTTCACTTAGCTCATACCGTCTGGTCTTTTCCATACGACTGATTGCGCCGCACATCGTCCTGAATATTCTGAATTATGCAGAACTAATTGTCAGCGAATCAAAGATTAAAAGCAGGTTGTAAATCACCATGACGGAAGATACGGTAAAG
Organism: Notospermus geniculatus; assembly: GCA_002633025.1. Lineage (NCBI taxonomy): Eukaryota > Metazoa > Nemertea > Pilidiophora > Heteronemertea > Lineidae > Notospermus > Notospermus geniculatus. The sequence goes on along the minus strand of NMRB01001558.1, from coordinate 32,683 downwards.
AAACTACCATTTTCAGGAAGAGGAAATATCAATGTTTTCATAAAATGGTGTCTTCAAGGGTTCTGAGTACACAGACTGATCCTTTCTTGACGAAAAAGGAGAGGCAACATTCACAATTTTTGCACGTGCACTTCTTATTGTTTGCAATACGCAATGAAGTGAGAGAAAGCAACAGGTCGAAGTAGAGACATTTTATGGTATCGGTATGATTTTATTTTGTTTTATGGGTAGGATGAGGTGCGTGGCAATCAATCGTGTGTAAAAATGCCCGACGTTATGAGCTAAGTGAAGATTAAAAGCAGGTTGTAAATCACCATGACGGCTGACATGATAAAGAAACTGCGATTTTCAGGGGGAAGAAATACCAATTGTTTCATAAAATGGTGTCTTCAAGGGTTCTGGATACATCGACTGGTCCTTTCCTGACAAAAAAGGAGAGGCAACATTCACAATTCATGCAAATACACTTCTTATAGTTTGCGATACGCAATGACGTACACGAAAAAAATAAGAGGACTTGACTATTTCTTTCAATTTCTTTTCATCATTTGAAATCTGTTTTAAAGTGACCCCAAAGACAACTAATTGCTAATGGGCTCAAATGTAAACAAAATCTCATGCGTGGTGCCTGTGGAAACTGCATGAGGAATGATTAGAAATGAATTGTTCTACATCGATATGGAAGTGATGAAGAACACCAACGTTCACAGTGACAAAATAACCATTTTCCATTGGATTTGGTTGATATGTAGCATCATGATGGCCACATCCACTTAGGATTAACGACAACATTCGAAATGGGGAAAATCATTTGTGAGTCTTTGTATCACACAGTGTTCCCCTGTTTGGGAAACGTTTGAAAATAGGTTGACACGTATTTAGGCCCCTATATGTGTCTCTTCTGTCTAGTCGCAGCTTTTTTGTCAGCCGATTCTAGGGGACAATGGCAGTGTCTAGAGATGGAATGACGACTACCTTACTGCAAAAAACTGAGTACATGTATATGGTTTTCCAAGGTTCCTGCTCGACACAGAATCATTGTTTTAGTTCCTATAACATGTGGTAGGCGACGCTGCAGAGAAATTCACCTGGATGGTAACGATTGTCATCGAAGAATTGGTGTCACCACGTGGTAGTGGATTACCGCGCAACAGATATAACGGATAAATTAACATTGATTCCACGATTTGCCGATTTCAATACACACACGTTCTGCCAGCGACTTCTCGGATATTTCGATTGTAATTCGCCGCATTTGGACTACATCGATGACTTCATTATTGAGGATTATTGACTTCCACTCACGTTGCATCCTGTTCTGAACCAACAACGTGCCGACGGAGGTAGGAGTTTTGTTGATTTAGGGAACGTGCAAGGGTTAATAGCGGATGCAGCTCCGATTAAGAGCTCGTGATGCTTCCTCTAGAGTGTCATCGTCAGTGCTTAGATGTGCAGCCCCCCCCCCCGCCCCTCCCACCAGTTTTGCCTAGTATTAATGTTTAAAAGCAACCGCCCCAATGTAAAACACAAGTTGTGACCCGATGTGGGAAACCAGGCACAAGTTTCCCAGGTGGAGGTTAATGGTTAAAGCAATCTTTGCACCACACATGCTTGAAATTAATTTAGCTGTACAGCAACAAGGAGTGGTTATTCTTCAATTGATAGCCGAACGCTAGACGCACTCAGACGAATAACGTTCATACGAGTTTGACACAGCCTTATTTGAGTCGCAACCGAATTGGCCGAGGCGAGAACATCGCTGCGCCGCCATGTGCGGCTGCACCAAATATAAAACCGATTGGATTTAAGAAATAAAATAGCAAAGGCTCGCGGCACAGCCACGAAAATGGCTGTGCCATCAGGCGCACACTGGAATTTTCGCGGCCATTCCAAATCAGTGAGGCGATGCCAAATACGTCTGAGCGTTCTTCGTCTGTGTGCGCCTGGCTCAACAGGTAGTCAAGCGCCTTGTCACTCGCTAGATTGTGCCTAATTTTCCTAGACTGGGTCACAGGTAAGCAATGACACGCCCACTATTTTCCTCTCCTTGTCAAATCAAAAATGTCACACTATAATCGGCTAAGGCACTCCGATCCTGCCTCACTCATAAGCAGTGGATTTTCGAAGATATTCCTTTGCATGGCTTCATTTCGTCACGCCCGAGATCAGTTGTAGGCCCGTATTCTACATTAGAAGCTTCCTTAACTCTAAGGTTTACCTTCAGCTATTGTTTGCAGGGCAGAATACAAAAGCTTAAAGTGGACCTAGAATACGGGTCGTAATATCGCTCATTTTGATTCAAATAGCCACGGGCACTTGATTTTTAGTCGACCGTAGTGCACAGTATAGATCGAAGAAAGAAAGCCGTATCATTCCATATTACTATGATTGATAACGCCTTTAGATGATTGATGACGAACTAAGATTAGTTGTGTTATGAACAGCATTCTATGTAAATATGAGGCTTGTCTCGTCGAGACGTAATTATTGCTGATCACCCGAAGGTGCGACAACATGAAAGGTATCCTGGATACCAAAATAATGAGAACACAGAACCGAAGGCCATATTGGGCTCTCAGAGTGGTGCATCAGTGGGAACGTCGGCGCCAGCCGATCACTTCTGATTCCTATCCCCAGTCTGACCAGGTGTGATAAAATCTAATGCCCCGTCTTTCTGATGTTCCCATGCATAGTTTGTCACAGGATTAAGGGTCTTGGTCTCTCTAGAGTCCAATTCAATGGTGCCACTTAATCCGTAAATGTACTTTTGGGGGACATCACATGTCGGGGGACATTAGATTCTATTACACTTGTCTTCATCACATAATGGGGACTCTCCATGACAGCACGGGTACATGTACATGTACATGTATGTTCCAGAATCTGGTTTCCTCCTGTTGTACATTGATTCAATTTGCCAATGTTGTCTAATTACAGTAATAACGCCATATTTGGTGCTCAGCTTTCTACATAATTGTTGTTTTTTAAATATGCAGTGGCCACTGTGAACCCCGCTCCTCAAGTTTGCTCCGAAGATTTAGAGCACTGAGGTTATCAGGGGTTCCCAGCACTCGCATCTTCGTCTCTGTAGGCGATAAGCTCGCCATCCGCCCACAGCAATTCGGAAAATCAAAGACTAGGTCTACATTGGGGTTGCGGATCAGCAAAAAGGATTACGTAGCCGTTCATTCAAATTGACAGGAAACATAACAAGCACATTTCAGAGGCGGGGAAAACATCCTGAATTCACTGTGATATTTAAGATGACTAAAACATGAAAACGTTTTTTTTGTCCCCACTGTGAGTAATCGGCAAAAAAAATGCAATGTGCATATATATTTGTTTTCTAATCCTGAGTAGATGCGTGATCTAGGCAATGTAACCTATTGATACTGTTCTCAGCTTTTGCTAAGCAATGCCTACGTTCAATTGTGATTGTGTAACATGCCGGAGGGATAACCAAGTGACTGTGCAATGCTTTAAATACGTGTACTCCATGCCAGGCTTATAACGAATGCAGGATGATTCATTAGTGTACGATATTTCTTGCAGGTATGGAAAAATTTGCATTTGAACCGGCAACATTTTGAACCAGTCGTCAGAATCGCGAGTACCATTTTCCTACATCTAAATACCGCCATTGTTAGGTTTAGCACATTCTTACAACTTATTTCCTTATCTCATTGCTTACTTTAATTAGCCTGGAAATTGTCTGTCTAAGCGTGTCTACTTAATTTTCCGTACCGTCGCATTACATTTAAAGCCCCACTCTATTGAATTTTACGGTATTTTCAAAGTATTAGGACGATGCTGGTAGAGATCTTATGGCCTCGTGAAGGGCCCCAAAATGCTTGCCTGATACGTTCTTCAAAGAACCAAGACCTAGTTTTTGGCACACATTGAAAAAACTGCAGGCAGAGCTCTTATATATATTCGGATAGAGCAAGTGATAGAATATACCGGATTGTTCCCCCAATACCGCTCAGAGTGACACACAAGTTGACCACATTGTATACACATTGTACACTGAGCGGTATTGGGGGAACAATCCGGTAGTTTCTGTGGGCGACCTCCTGTAGAGCACGTGTCGATGAATCCACATTAGATCAGCTGACGTTTATTTGTACATGCACATTTTGTACAATTTTTCTGAACATGCAAGTCCAGGGCCCACGACTTTCGAACAACAATGTGTATTAAGCCCTTATTCAACACATTCAGAATATTTGATTCAGATATTTGAAAGGATACATGTAGGTTGGGGTCTACGAAAAAAATATTGAGGATTACTTATCACTATGTCTAACATTTCAGTCAGACAACACTGTTGAGCAAAGGATTTACCGGGGGCGTTTTTGTCAGTGTATGACGAATCGCCATTACACTGGGTGCATAAGCCCCGCTGAACCAACTCTTACTAAATACTACGACCCTGGTTAACTTATTTTCTTATTCTTATCATATTATCCTGAACAGAAAAAAATAAAGCGCCTAGAAATCTTCTGTCACTTCAGAACGAGGCTGACAGTGGCGCCGCCGCCAGAACCGGTGGCTTCCTAAATCAAATTGCCGAGGCATGTCCTCGGTCTTAACTGGACAGAATGAGATGTATTTTTGTCGACGACTCCTATATCTGCTACGATTAATGTTATTTCATCGACAGGTGACTAAGAAAGCACTTTCGTCGGTGGAAATATTGCCCGTACAGTATGCTCCCCGTTCAATTAGACGGAAAGGCGTCGATCCATCTGTCAATAAAAATGGCCACGAGAGCACACTTCTTTTATCGATTGCTTTTACCGCGTCACCTTCCAGCAGAACCGTGAAGGTGAACAAATGCAACAGTGTATGATTGACGTTCGCCTTTCACGCATCTTTTGCAATATGTGTAGGCTTGATATCCCTGGACCGATTTGTAATATATATCCATGTGCATGAAATGATGCGACGCTGTTGGTTTGTAGTATGTGTAACCAATATTGCTAAGAGATTACAGATTTCCTTTCTGGTATTGTAAAAGGCTCGTGTTGATTTCGTGCTGATTGAAAAATCCCTCAACCATTTCACTGCCACTGGCAAAGTAATGAAAACTGATAAACCTACCTAATCCTGTGATTTACAGAAACCCTTTCATAAGTATTCATTAGAAAGCACTCCCCCCGAGCTGCACGTTGAACACCTACCTGGGTCTTAGATGTCTTAAAGCGGCACGCTATTATTCAGTATTACTACTAACGTGGTTTTGTGACGCCGTCGTTGTGCATCTCATTATGGTGACCTCGTTCATAGCTTTATACACACGACCGATGTACACGTAAGCACACAGTGCTAATTCATGGTGGCGAGGTCAATCACGCTAACGAGTGTAAAGACCGATCATACTGCTCGACAAGACTGTTCGAATCTACCTATATGAATGATCTAAGTTATCAATTAGGCATGGAGACTGTTGCTACACATAAAAGAATGAGATGAAGTATGGTACCTTACTTGATGAAGGGTTAGTAATGCTATCACAGCCAGTCGAACTTCTCAAGTGATGAAAAGGAGTTTTTGGCTCACCACCTGGACTTGTGTCAGCGAAGGCTTCGATATTATAGTATCAGTCTTACCTACATGTAATTGCTACCAATGCGCTATGTGTGGATTGGGCAGGCAGGACACCAGTCTTACTGGTATTGGTTCCAGATGCTGCCGCCAGGGGAGGGATACGGAAGCATTCTGTGTCGCTTTAAAGATGTTTGCATGTACATGTATCTTTTCGACAAACTTGTGTGCTTGCTAGTGAAAGGCTTGAACCTCAGTGCAACGAGGTGAGTATGTAACCGGAGAGTGTTAGACGACGACGTCTGTGATACTGGCACTCATGACTAAGCGAACCATTATCGTGTCGTCAGCTGATGGTTGTCAGGTTCTAAGCTTGTTTGATATTCTATCTGGCTCCGCAAGTCAGTGGAGTGTTTGCCTTGCTTTTTAGATAGAAGAGAACATCTAAGAATTAACACTACCATTGGGAACAACCAGGTGAGACATCTGCCCCACTAGGATAGATTTCCCGCCGGACCCCCTAGATATAGGGCCGTATTTTAGAAGCTTCCTTAACTCTAAGGTTTACCTTTAGCTATTGCTTGCAGGGCAGAATACAAACGATTAAAGTGGACCTTTGAGCTAAGGAGGCTTCTAGAATACGGGGCCTTCTAGAATTTGCCGTTTGAGGGAAGGGGTGAAGAAATTCTTAGAAGAGGGAGGGCATGGTTGATGTGTGACGCATCTGGCTGGTAAAAAACCCTTTTGGAATTTACATTGGGTTGACAATTTCAGTGAATGAAAGATGGCAGGCGCCAATGGTTCCATTGACACTGACATACCCATGTTGATTTGTCGCTCACTTCTGGCGTTTCAAATGTTGTAATGAACGAAATGCATTGTCCGAGAGTTGAATTATTGGAAAATCACAGTAATTTTGTTATTACAATAGCAATTAGTATAAGTGCATGTACATATATATTGAATGAGCAGGTTTACATTCATGATGACAGACTCATCATGATACAGTAGGGCCTACAAGCACTGAAGTGCCAGTGCAACCATGGTTGCACTGGCAATTCCATTTAAAAACTAAACCCTAACGAGCCTGCCACTTCGTAAAAAAACATATTACAGTGACAGCACTGTCATCTCGGTCGGCCATTTTAATTTCCCGCGAGATCGTACGTCGACATTATTAACAAATAACTTTTCTAATTTTAGCCCGACATTCCACCAGGTGGCAGGAAGAAGTGCCCACGGTGCTGCCATTTNGGGGGAGGGGGATAATTGTCTACTTCGTCAATGATATTGATAACAATTTGCCATAGTGCCGCCTTCGTGCTTTTTACATATACGTGTATGTACTCTGGGGTACTTGCTATGCTATATGCCACGAGTATTTAGTAAGGACACCAACAAGGATTGTCAAGCCTCACGTGCTATTGGAGGTCGAAATCGAGGACACAAGACGTGCACAATCATACTTCTTAAGTGTGGACAAAGTTTATCACAAGTACAAGTGCATGTATCTCTATCTATAGAGAAGCTGTCCTTCCCAAATTTATCATATCGGGTTATTAAAAAATCCCACTTTTTCAACTTCAACACCTCCTGAATTTCCAACTTCAATACCTCCTGAAGTATCAAACTGAACATCATAAAACTGCATCAAAATGACGTTTATGCTAAGATAAAGAGACATACCTACTGAGTTTGGACTAATGTCCGGTGGGCTACTTCAGAATTACTATAGATGAAGACTCTGTGGTAGGCCTACTATCTAAAAATTTTAAATCCGACATAGCAAAGGGGGGCTACGATTCGGCAATCTCTGCTATTCGTATCGACAATGCTGATCATGAAGGCACAACGTCATCACACCATGATTCCAGCCCCTGCCCTCCACGGGTCATAAGGAGTCAGCTGTATGGATCCAATCATAAAGCATGACGGGCGAATGGTTGCAAAACGTAATGGAAGAATCAGTTCTGCTGGTATTGGCAGACATGACTTGGGTAGATTTATTCGCTAGAGATTCGTCCATAAATCATGAAAGAGACTGGTACCGTAACCTGATGGAAAAATCACGTTCTAATGTTTCGCAGACATGTGGTTTAGACAGATGTATTCCTCGTAAGATCCCCTTTGTCCTTACACGACCTGTCTTTGATTCAATTGCTACGTGATCTGTCTACCAGAACACTGCAACCTCCGATCCATCCGAATGTGTCCCTGCAGGAAAAGATCGATACGTTTGTTCGCATCTGCGGTAAAAGCACAGCAAGAATGCAACCATAAAAAGAGAGAGTGAGTTTTCTTATCACCAAGAACACTCATGGGATGCAACAGCCGGTCGGTGTAAAATACAGGTTGTAAGTTACCCTGTACTTTCTGTGCATTCAGGATCAACAATTGGAAACCAAGCCCGACCTGCAACCTTTAATGAGGAACCGGCGGAACTACTCCGTGACGTGGCGCTGACGAACAACTAACTTCGAAGGCTACCGACCTTAGTCAACAGCATCGAGAACAGATATCCAGAACTCGGAGACAACCATCATCAGCCGCTACAGCCCAACTGAACACCATAGAAAGTTAGCCAGAAGCCGTACAACTTTACAAAGCTTTGTAAATAGTCTGCTCAGTTCCCAGAACACAGCATGCTCAGTTGGCTCAGAACTTATCATGATGAATAGAACGAGAACGGTAAACCTATAACCGACCTAATGGAGCAGTTCCAACTAATTTTCAGGGACATTAAATTCCAACACGACAAAGGCAGGCCGTGAATCGAAAAAAAACCGCCTTAATCGACTAATGGTCCAGCTAGACGCTGTCCTTCTGAAAAGAAATAACAAAACTTACTCTCCATGACTGATGAGACATGACTGGTCTAATCTCATGGATGTATATCCTGTGAGTGCCAAATCAGTTAGAGACAAAGCAAACCTCAAGCCAAAGACCCAATGAAGAAGTCCGAGTGAAAGAGTGTGATTAGTGATGCTAGACTGCGTTAGGATTTTGCTGTTCACGAGGCTTTCTGCACTGGTTCACAAGTTGGAGGACAGCCGAAACGTCAGTGCGAAGTTCGACCTGCTTGCTTCTGCAAATCGATAAACAGCACTTAAGAGACTTCTCAGGAAGACAAGGAGATCTAATCCTATCACGGAGAAATTGGGAGGTTGCTGAGGCATGAGACGTCCTAAGGCCTCAAGGGCTGACCGCTTTTACACTCCGAGGTTCGCCGGCATGGCTTGATGCGACTAATTCAGGTCTTGTTCAAGTCGAAGACTGAAGAAATGGAGAGAACGCATCTCACCGATAGGCACATCTACATATTATAGCAGCGGAACATTTCCAGTAATATCCACATTTGACCGTGAATAAGATCCTCAGTCAATATGGTGAGGTTTCGCAAATTTGACAAACACGAATACGAAATACGAAATTGGACTTCAATTCCATAACGTAATGTATTTGAGGAGATGGTTGACACCACAAACATCGCCTGCTACAAGAGCGTCTTTTAGTGTATGACGTTTAGACCGATAGAGTTACGATGTACATGTATATTGAACTTTGAAATTTATCTTTCGTTCCCACTTCGTATACCTACGAAGTAGAAAATTAATTTAGAAATTCAAGATGCATCATTACTCTCCGTCTTACGTGATATAAGACGCACTGGCGGACATTTGTGGTACTAGCAACCATCTCCATTAGGTCCAGGAAATGAAGTTGAATTTCGTATTTCGTACTTCGTGTTTCGTCAGATTTGCGAAACCTGCCTACAGCCCCGCAGTTACAAAACATCGCGCCAGGGTAAAGCAGGTTATCCATGTGTGCGTGGTGCGTGTGCGTTGTCCGTTTACGGAGGGACGCATCCATTTTACCAAATGTCAATATCTAATCAATCGGCCTAGAAGCATATCAAACAGTTTTTTGGTGCCATTTTTTATCGCAATCAAATTAATACCAATAATAACAATAACAAGTTGATTCTCTGTTACAGTGTACAATCGCCTAGAGTCAACCCAGACTGTTTACGTGATATCAATTGATGGCTACTATGTAGATGGCTCAATAAATAATGATCTGCTATGCAACGGCCAATGACTTTCAATAAACAGCAAAGCACCGACACATGACGATACGAAGGAGAACCATATCTCTTTTTCAATAAAGAATATTTCCTTGGCAAATATCCAACAATCGGAGAAGACG
>NMRB01001558.1:8607-20838 GCA_002633025.1 Notospermus geniculatus | reverse complement strand
TCCACCAGTTTTGCCGAGTGTTTAAATGTTTAAAACAGCCGATTCCATGTAAAACACAAGTTGTGACCCGATGCGGGAAACCAGGCACAAGTCTCCCAGGTGGGGTTAATGATCAAAGCAATCTTTCCACCACACATGCTTGAAATTAATTTACCTGTACAGCAACAAGGAGTGGTTATTCTCCAACAATTGATGACCGAACGCGAGACGCACACAAACGAATAACGTTCATACGAGTTTGACACAGCCTTATTTGAGTCGCAACCGAATTGGCCGAGGCGAGAACATCGCTGCGCCGCCATGTGCGGCTGCACCAAATATCAAACCGATTGGATTTAAGAAATACGCCGGCCAGAGGCTCGCCGCGCAGCCACGAAAATGGCTATGCCATCAGGCGCACACTGCGAGTTTTCGTGGCCATTCCAAATGAGGCTGTGCCAAATACGTCTGAGCGTTCTTCGTCTGTGCGCGCCTGGCTCAACAGGTAGTCAAGCGCCTTGTCACTTGTGCCTAATTTTCCTAGACTGGGTCACAGGTAAGCAATGACACGCCCACTATTTTCCTATCGTAGTCAAATCAAAAATGTCGCACTGTAGGCACGCCGATCCTGGCTCACTCATAAGCAGTGGATTTTCGAAGATATTCCTTTGCATGGCTTCATTTCGTCACGCCCGAGATCAGTTGTTGGCCCGTATTCTAGAAGCTTCCTTAACTCTAAGGTTTACCTTCAGCTTTTGTTTGCAGGGCAGAATACAAAAGCTTAAAGTGGACCTAGAATACGGGTCGTAATATCGCTCATTTTGATTCAAACAGCCACGGGCACTTGATTTTTAGTCGACCGTAGTGCACAGTATAGATCGAAGAAAGAAAGCCGTATCATTGCATATTACTATGATTGATAACGCCTTTGGATGATTGATGACGAACTAAGATTAGTTGTGTTATGAACAGCATTTTATGTAAATATGAGGCTTGTCTCGTCGAGACGTAATTATTGCTGATCACCCGAAGGTGCGACAACATGAAAGGTATCCTGGATACCAAAATAATGAGAACACAGAACCGAAGGCCATATTGGGCTCTCAGAGTGGTGCATCAGTGGGAACGTCGGCGCCAGCCGATCACTTCTGATTCCTATCCCCAGTCTGACCAGGTGTGATAAAATAATCTAATGCCCCGTCCTTCTGATGTTCCCATGCATTGTTTGTCACAGGATTGGTCTCTCTAGAGTCCAATTCAATGGTGCCACTTAATCCGTAAATGTACTTTTGGGGGACATCACATGTCGGGGGACATTAGATTCTATTACACTTGTCTTCATCACATAGATGGGGACTCTCCATGACAGCACGGGTACATGTACATGTATGTTCCAGATAATCTGGTTTCCTCCTGTTGTACATTGATTCAATTTGCAAATGTTGTCTAATTACAGTAATAACGCCATATTTGGTGCTCAGCTTTCTACATAATTGTTGTTTTTTAAATATGCAGTGGCCACTGCAAACCCCGCTCCTCAAGTTTGCTCGTCCGTGTATTCACACCGCAGATTTAGAGTACTGAGGTTTCAGGGGTTCTCAGCGCTCGCTCCTTCGTCTCTATGTAGGCGATAAGCTCGCCATCCGCCCACAGCAATTCGGAAAATCAAAGACTAGGTCTAATGTTGGGGTTGCGGATCAGCAAAAAGGATTACGTAGCCGTTCATTCAAATTGACAGGAAAACATAACAAGCACATTTCAGAGGCGGGGAAAACATCCTGAATTCACTGTGATATTTAAGATGACTAAAACATGAAACGTTTTTTTTTGTCCCCACTGTGAGTAATCGGCAAAAAAATGCAATGTGCATATATTTGTTTTCTAATCCTGAGTAGATGCGTGATCGTGGCAATGTAACCTATTGATACTGTTCTCAGCTTTTGCTAAGCAATGCCTACGTTCAATTGTGATTGTGTAACATGCCGGAGGGATAACCAAGTGACTGTGCAATGCTTACGTGTACTCCATGCCAGGCTTATAACGAATGTAGGATGATTCATTAGTGTACGATATTTCTTGCAGGTATGGAAAAATTTGCATTTGAACTGGCAACATTTTGAACCAGTCGTCAGAATCGCGAGTACCATTTTCCTACATCTAAATACCGCCATTGTTAGGTTCAGCACTTTCTCACGACTAATTTCCTTATCTCATTGCTTACTTTAATTAGCCTGGAAATTGTCTGTCTAAGCGTGTCTACTTAATTTTCCGTATCGTCGCATTACATTTAAAGCCCCACTCTATTTGAATTTTATTTTCAAAGTATTAGGACAATGCAGGTAGAGATCTCATGGCCTCGTGAAGGGCCCCAAAATGCTTGCCCGATACGTTCTTCAAATAACCAAGACCTAGTTTTTGGCACACATTGAAAAAACTGCAGGCCGCTCTTATGTATTCAGATAGAGCATAGTGATACATGTGGAACACACTTTCTCTGGGCAACCTCCTGTAGAGCACGTGTCGATGAATCCTCATTAGATCAGCTGACGTTTATTTGTACATTTTGTACAATTTTTCTGAACATGCAAGTCCAGGGCCCACGGCTTTCGAACAACAATGTAAGCCCTTATTCAACACATTCAGAATATTTGATTCAGATATTTGAAAGGATACATGTAGGTTGGGGTCTACGAAAAAAATATTGAGGATTACTTATCACTATGTCTAACATTTCAGTCAGACAACACTGTTGAGCAAAGGATTTACCGGGGGCGTTTTTGTCAGTGTATGACGAATCGCCATTACACTGGGTGCATACAAGCCCCGCTGAACCAACTCTTACTAAATACTACGACCCTGGTTAACTTATTTTCTTATTCTTATCATATTATCCTGAACAGAAAAAAATAAAGCGCCTAGAAATCTTCTGTCACTTCAGAACGAGGCTGACAGTGGCGCCGCCGCTAGAACCGGTGGCTTCCTAAATCAAATTGCCGAGGCATGGCCTCGGCCTTAACTGGACAGAATGAGATGTATTTTTTGTCCACGACTCCTATATCTGCTACGATTAATGTTATTTCATCGACAGGTGACTAAGAAAGCACTTTCGTCGGTGGAAATATTGCCCGTACAGTATGCTCCCCGTTCAATTAGACGGAAAGGCGTCGATCTATCTGTCAATAAAAATGGCCACGAGAGCACACTTCTTTTATCGATTGCTTTTACCGCGTCACCTTCCAGCAGAACCGTGAAGGTGAACAAATGCAACAGTGTATGATTGACGTTCGCCTTTCACGCATCTTTTGCAATATGTGTAGGCTTGATATCCCTGGACCGACTTGTAATATATATCCATGTGCATGAAATGATGCGACGCTATTGGTTTGAAGTATGTGTAACCAATATTGCTAAGAGATTACAGATTTCCTTTCTGGTATTGTAAAAGGCTCGTGTTTGATTTCGTGCTGATTGAAAAATCCCTCAACCATTTCACTGCCAGTGGGAACGTAATGAAAACTGATAAACCTACCTAATCCTGTGATTTACAGAAACCCTTTCATATGGGTGTTCATTAGAAAGCACTCCCCCCGAGCTGCACGTTGAACACCTACCTGGGTCTTAGATGTCTTAAAGCGGCACGCTATTATTAACGTGGTTTTGTGACGCCGTCGTTGTGCATCTCATTATGGTGACCTCGTCCATTGCTTTATACACACGACCGATGTACACGTACGCACACAAGGCTAATTCATGGTGGCGAGGTCAATCACGCTAACGAGTGTAAACATCGATCATACTGCTCGAAGGACTGTTCGAATCTACCTATGAATGATCTAAGTTATCAATTAGGCGTGGAGACTGTTGCTACACACATAAAAGAATGAATTGAAGTATGGTACCTTACTTGATGAAGGGTTAGTAATGGTATCACAGCGCGCGTCGAACTTCTCAAGTGATGAAAATGAGTTTTAGGCTCACCACCTGGACTTGTGTCAGCGAGGCTTCGATATTATAGTATCAGTCTTACATGTACATGTACCTAGTTGCCACCACTGCGCTATGTGTGGATTGGGCAGGCAGGACACCAGTCTTACTGGTATTGGTTCCAGATGCTGCCGCCAGGGGAGGGATACGGAAGCACAGTGTGCCGCTTTAAAGATTTGTTTGCATGTATCTTTTCGACAAACTTGTGCTTGGCAGCGAAAGGTTTAAAGGTTGAGTGCAAGAGGTAACCGGAGAGTGTTAGACGACGACGTCTGTGATACTGGCACTCATGACTAAGCGAACCATTATCGTGTCGTCAGCTGATGGTTGTCAGGTTCTAAGCTTGTTTGATATTCTATCTGGCTCCGCAAGTCAGTGGAGTGTTTGCCTTGCTTTTTAGATAGAAGAGAACATCTAAGAATTAACACTACCATTGGGAACAACTAGGTGAGACATCTGCCCCACTAGGATAGATTTCCCGCCGGACCTCCTAGATATAGGGCCGTATTCTAGAAGCTTCCTTAACTCTAAGATTTACCTTTAGCTATTGCTTGCAGGGCAGAATACAAAAGATTAAAGTGGACCTTTGAGCTAAGGAGGCTTCTAGAATACGGGCCTTCTAGAATTTGCCGTTTGAGGGAAGGGGTGAAGAAATTCTAAAGGCCCGTCTACACGATCATACATTTGTTCAAAACACCCTCATACATTTGTATGATGATGTTCATGGACAGATATTTGATTGTGTAGGCTGTTTTCCCAACAAACTTGAACAGCAACCAACATGTATAATGATGTTCAAATTTGTGTGATGATGTTCATGGACAAATGTATGATCGTGTGGACTGTTTTCCCAACAAACCTGAACATGCATGATGATGTTCAAATTTTTAGCTGCATGTTTCATCTTGCCAATGCAAAACATCCCAAAAAAATGTGTGATGATGTTCAGGCACAAATGTATGATCGTGTGGACGGTTTTCCCAACAAACTTGAACATCATCCAACATTATCCTTTCTCCATCATACTTCATCATACAATGTCCATGAATGTTGGACTGTAGATTGAAATCCACCACAAACTTGAACATCATCATACAAGTCTATGATGCTGTTTTGAACAATGTTTGATGATGTTCAAAATTTTAGCTTCATTGTCACAAGACAGAAATCGACAAACAAGCTTGGACATCATCATACAAATGTATGATGATGTTTTGAACAAATGTATGATCGTGTAGACAGGCCTTTAGAAGAGGGAGGGCATGGTTGATGTGTGACGCATCTGGCTGGTAAAAAACCCTTTTGGAATTTACATTGGGTTGACAATTTCAGTGAATGAAAGATGGCAGGCGCCAATGGTTCCATTGACACCGACATACCCATGTTGATTTGTCGCTCACTTGTGGCGTTTCAAATGTTGTAATGAACGAAATGCATTGTTCGAGAGTTGAATTATTGGAAAATCACAGTCAATAGCAATTAGTATAAGTGCATGTACATACATATTGAATGAGCAGGTTTACATTCATGATGACAGACTCATCATGATACAGTAGGGCCTACAAGCACTGAAGTGCCAGTGCAACCATGGTTGCACTGGCCAAAAATTCCATTTAAAAACTAAACCCTAACGAGCCTGCCACTTCGTAAAAAAACATATTACAGTGACAGCGCTGTCATCTCGGTCGGCCATTTTAATTTCCCGCGAGATCGTACGTCGACATTATTAACAAATAACTTTTCTAATTTTAGCCCGACATTCCACCAGGTGTCAGGAAGAAGTGCCCACGGTGCTGCCATTTGTGGGATATAAAAAACACGTGTAATGATAAGATTGCTTGGTTTGGAGCGAGTTGAGTCCTAGGGGCAAATGGGACGCGAAATATGGCATGTAAATTCAGGAATCAACTGAAGTGGTGGATGTCAGGGACCGGAAGGAAACAGCCAGGGGCGAAATTTCTTGGGGTGGGGGGGGATAATTGTCTACTTCGTCAATGATATTGATAATAATTTGCCATAGTGCCGCCTTCGTGGTTTTTACATATACATGCATGTACTCTCCAGTATGCCACGAGTATTTAGTAAGGATACCAACAAGGATTGCCAAGCCTTATGTGCTATTGGAGGTCGAAATCGAGGACACAGGACGTGCACAATGATGCTTCTTAAGAGTGGACAAAATTTATCACAAGTACAAGTGTATCTCTATCTATAGAGAAGCTGTCTTTCCCAAATTTTCATCATATCGGGTTATTAAAAAATCCCACTTTTCCAACTTCAACACCTCCTGAATTTCCAACTTCAATACCTACTAAGTATCAAACTGAACATCATAAAACTGCATCAAAATGACGTTTATGCTAAGATAAAGAGATGGCCAAAATTTCATACCAACATACCTACTGAGTTTGGACTAATGTCCGGTGGGCTACTTCAGAATTACTATAGATGAAGACTCTGTGGTAGGCCTACTATCTAAAAATTTTAAATCCGACGTAGCAAAGGGGGGCTACGATTCGGCAATCTCTGCTATTCGTATCGACAATGCTGATCATGAAGGCACAACGTCATCGCACCATGGTTCCAGCCCCTGCCCTCCACGGGTCATAAGGAGTCAGCTATATGGATCCAATCATAAAGCATGACGGGCGAATGGCTCCAAAACGTAATGGAAGAATCCGTTCTGCTGGTATTGGCAGACATGACTTGGGTAGATTTATTCGCTAGAGATTCGTCCGTAAATCATGAAAGAGACTGGTATCGTAACCTGATGGAAAAATCACGTTCTAATGTTTCGCAGACATGTGGTTTAGACAGATGTATTCCTCGTAAGATCCCCTATGTCCTTGCAGATCTGTCTTTGATTCAAGTGCTACGTGATCTGTCTACCAGAACACTGCAACCTCCATCCGAATGTGTCTCTGCAGGAAACGATCGATACCCATACGTTTGTTCGCATCTGCAGNTGAGCAGGAAATCGACTAGGAAAATGGCTGTTGTATTGATGGGCGTGCACCTGGACTCCTCGACAACAGCGTAACTGACGTACATGGAGACGTATTTTTTTCAGATTTGAAGAAGTCTTTCTGATCAGAGTTATTTACGTATGGGAGCGGTGTGTTTACGGAAATAAGTACACCTGAATTATTGGATTTTTTGGTTGATTTGCACAAAATAGCATACATTAGGTCAGATCATATGAATAAAGACCAGCAAATGCTTTTACGTTAGATTTGTACAGTATTGTCTAGTGCATTTGTATTGCAAAATTCAAGTAAAAGCATTTACTAGTCTTATTCATATGACCCATTGGCTGATATTCATAAAAGGTAGCAAATGCTTCAAGTTTGTAGTACATTTACATTGAACATTGCTCTGCAAATCTTAAGTAAAAGCATTTGCTAGCTTTTATGAATACTAGCCATTGTCTCATATTGGAAGTTAGGGTATTAGACGGGTGAGGCCATGATTACCAAATCTTATCTTTATTGTGTCCAGGTGGGTCTCGTTTCAAAATGATATTGATACACATTCGGCAAACTGGTGCCTTTCGAAAAGCATGTTTGTTCGCCACTTGCTTTTGAAGGAGGTGAACATCTGGCTCTGTGAAGGAGACTCGCAGTATACAGACATGTATGAAATATACGAGATCATAGATATAATAATGGTCCTTCTAGCTCCACACTTGTTGAAGTAATCTGCTTTTGCAAGGTTTATATTTTTGTCAAGGTTATCGGGATATTTTTGTAAGGTCATATTCGAATGGCCAGATCGAAAGCCATAACCCCTCGTTGAACGATAAAACTGCACTTAATGTTTCTTCCAGAAATTTAAAAGGGCAGGGATTTTTTAAATAAGCAAAGAAAAGGGCAGGGTGAACTAAGAAAAAGGGCAAGGTTAGCGCCCTTCTGTCATATTAGCTGTTCTGAAAAAAAGGCAGGGTGCAATTTTTGAAAGGCTGCTGCACCCTTCTATTTTGATCTATAAGAAACACTACTAAGATTCCAAGGTGACTTGGACTCCTGACACACCGCACCGGCGTTCTTCCAAAGTTCACAACAGTTGCAACAATACATTAACAGTGGAAAAAAACTCCATATCTCACAACAGCTCTTCCCCTTTAATCAGCTGTGTGTTCACTCCATTCACTCTTTTTTCAAAAGACTGCTTCCTTTTAGTAGCGTTGCGGCATAAATCTTCTGATAGTGTATATGTTTTCACGACACATCGGATCCATTCATAACATTGTAACACGCTATACGTCTGATTTCATCTGCAATCCTCACATCGACATTGTCTGAAGGGAAATACTCAAGTACGGAATGATTTACTTAGCTGTGGGCCGCGTATTCCCCGCGGCGTTCACGGTACATAAAAGCGCAGGCAAAGCACACCCCGGCAATAGCGCCGAGGCTAATATCATCCTTCCTTTCACATCTGATGGGATCATTAGTGGAGCTACATGTAGAAGGACCATTATTATCTAATTCAATTCAACATCAGGTTTTGATATTGTTAATTACTGGATGAGATTGCTCGTAGACTATCTATACGACTCCCCGCGGTGATAGTGAAGACGAGCCATTCATATACGCGGATGGTAGGCTCGCAGGTTAACTGAATTTTCCGTCTCGTTCGATATATGATTGTATCTGATCAGACGTCATGAAGAATATTTCACACTTTCACTAATCAGGATGTTCATAATATTAGGAGTGAAATTCCCCAATAACATTACGAAAAAATGTCGCATTGTTGGAAGTGCTGCGACTGACGGAGGTGGCGCCATGCGCGATGGAATCAAACCAGTTTGGAATTTTTACAAAACGTTCTACAGGTGGACCTCAAAAAACAAACCCCAGGAGAAAGGCCTATTATCTCATGGAAAAACTAAAGCCTGTATCAGAAAGTAGGAGCTACAGGCTTTCTTTTGGTAGCGTCATCGCAAGCCTTTAAGGTTGTGGATGAACAAGTACCATTGCCTTAAAAACCGTAGGCAGATTTCGGAAATGTCAACATCAGTCAATCATGGCCAAGAGGAGATCGGAATTTATCCACGTGATCTTTCTTTCATTTTCCTGTACGCCGTCGGTGGTTTTCCTGGACTGACCACTTAATGTGTAAAAAGAGTATTTTGCCTGCACGGCTGGAAAACCACCAACAAATCTAACTGTTATCAATCATGTAATCGGCTCGCTACGTGAGTTGCATACACCACAACACGATGGTGAAGCAGTATTTTGATATGAGCGTTTTGATTAACGCTAAACGGCATATGCAATCAACGGCTTTCCACGGAAATTGCGTACATTACCTCCTGCCTACTAGATTGCCACAGCAGACAAGATTGCCAGAGACCGTTATCAGAAACGCACATCATTTTTACGATGCGATCAGGATGGTAAGAAAATGACAATATTGCAGCCTGCTAATAAAATCGTGACATCACGTCATAGAAATTGTGGTGCAAGCAAATGGACCAGTAATTGTCCAGCAAAGGCAAAGTGTGACTTTTTGTAACCTGAAAGTGGTTCCTTTATGGTCCCCACCTCCGAGAAGAGGTGCATTAGTTTCCCCATGACGGCCCGTGTAACATCTACCAATGTTCCCCATTTTTCAGTATTTCCTTCTTTGTATTGGAAGCTAGTAACAATAGACACCTAGAGAGAAAAGACATGTATTCTGTTCCGTGAGGTGGAACATTCACACACAGAAACGCTGATAGAGGTTACACCAAGCCCGTGTTTGCTCAATGTTCATTTGTTCATTAATACTCTGGGCCACTAATGCTTTGCTTCGGCCCATAGTTAAGCCTACTGTTACTTAATATTTTGGTTCAACAAACCTGCATATAAACAAACAAACTTGTGCTAGTTTTTACAGTTACGTGTAGAACGGATGACTTAATCAAAGTCGGGAAAAGGTTGCATTATGGATTTTGCATCCTAACATCAGGACGTAGGAAACTCGCGTGTTCGTGATACTAAATACGAAGCAACAATTGATCTTGATTGCGACAAGAGATAAATGTTAGTCAATTAACATACCGGCTGCAACATTAGCAGATTAGGTTGATATACACCATAACTGTGATTGATTGCGAGGGTATTACATCAGATGAGTGGTGTTTTAGGCTGCCAAACACGATTGTCGCTGGTACTTGCTTTCATGGCTTTGTCCGCTGTTGAAGCTTTGGCTTCCCAAGGGACATCGATACAAAAAGCCCTGGCTGCTTGATCACACCATTCAGCATCAATACGTCTAAAATTGGGAACGGAATCACTTCTGCACATTCGTTGCTATACAATGTAGCGCAATAAAAACGTACAACAAACTCATTTTCATTTGCCTAACTAGCCAATAGGGATCAATAAATGAGAAAACACGTGGTTTTGGTAATATCATGATTACCAGAGACAAACAACAAGGGACGCATTAGGGATATCGGTGTCTGATATTCGAACTCACCAAGGGACGTATTCGTGGGAATCTATCATTTTAGCTCACACATGGGTGAGCTTACATGAAGGCTATATCGTGGCTGCGTGTCCTTCCCCTTCATCTCCTTCGTCGTCGTCCGGCGTCCATTAGCAGGGCACGCTTTGCAACCACTTGGGCTATCGACCTGAACTTTGTGCATATGTACCCCGAGGACAGATGATCTACGACATCAAGTTTTGGTCCGATTCGATTCTTGGATTGGCCACCAGGTGGCCAAAACCGAAAACACAAAAAGTGCAATAACTCCTGAACTCATGGCTGGATCATCTCCAAATTTTTATCATAGGTGTATCTAATGAGGATATATGACATATATGTATGTATTTCTTTATCGACGAACACCAAGCGTGGTTAAAAAGGGTTAAGTAGCAGGGAGAAATACCGTTTCCTACTTCACATCCTACATTGCTTCCCATTCGCGAATTCCCCTGTACTTTTCTGCAGACGACAGCCATTTGTGCTGACGACATCCAATCACCTTGTACATATTTCATGAAATCGAGATTGAAACGAACATTTCGTTATCCATCTGAAAGCAGGTTTCCACACCAATTTCCATCAAAGAAATATGAGACACCTAGATTGTTCGCTCGCATATTCCGCTGGTAAATGTAATAAAGCTCACCTGCAGGCTACATATTATGAACTGTGCAAAATTTCAACACACACATGTGTGATATGCCTCCCTAAATTCACGATCTGACAAGAGGAAATCAATGGACGAAATTTTCTAAGGCATACATGGATATCTTCAATAAGGTTAGGACATGGTGGGAAAGGGATAGGTCATGATTCCTTTGGTGATCAATCAATATTTGTGACCGACAATTTTCGCCCCTTATGTGTTTGAAAAATCCTGGGACTAAATCTCGTTATTCTCACAGGTTTACATGTACTTTTTGCGGACAGCTTGCAGGCAAGGGATTGCGTGTCACCCCTACCGCAATAAAGAGTTTTCGCAAAGCCCACAAAACGCCAACGCGAACGCCAATCCCATTGTTCCATGCTGTGAAGAGAGCAGCAAACAGTAGGATAGACGTTCGCGTCGGCGTTTCGAGGGCTTTGCGAAAACTCTCTATTGAGATTTGCCGACGTCCATGTGCGCTTTAAGCCTGCTTTTCACTAATAGTGAAAAGCAGGTTATCCATGTGTATGCGTATTTGCGTGTGCGTAGTCCGTTTAAGGAGGGGCGCATCCGTTTTTTCCCAAATGTCAATAACCGAATCCATCGACCTAGAATCATATAAAGCAGTGGCCGTTCCCGTCGTTAGACGACTATAGTGATGAATCGGGATTATGGATCTTTTTTCTTGTGCACATACTATTTCTTATAAGATGGTCTTCTGCACATGTGAAAATTGGTGCAGAAGAAAAAAAACTGGTGCAGAAGAAATTGGTGCACAAGAAATAAATCTGTTAATGGGCCTTCAAATGCACTGAATAAGCAGCAGTCATGTTCCTGATCTGGCAAGGGACAATATTTGCACCAGGAAGATTCACAGGGATGGCTTTTTAAGTCAGCACATGTGCACATGTGCACATGTGCACAAGATCTCAGACGTCCATTTTGTGAATGGAATCCGAGCACTTAAGTTGGACATAAATTGCCTCTGCACCTATTTTTTAATGATAACAAATTATGATTCACAGGGTTGTAATATAGCGAAATAAAACGACTTGCCTCTGCACATATGTTTACATGAAAAAATTGAACCACAAGGTCTTGCTGGAGGGAAAAACTGGTGCACATGACCGATTTATCAACAC
>NMRB01001557.1:129508-140090 GCA_002633025.1 Notospermus geniculatus | reverse complement strand
TACCGGTTAAAATTTAGCATAATTCACAGACAGACGTGAATGACAGTCATTTGCATGATTTATGTGCATGGATTAGTGTCATTAGCATAATATGTAGCTCTTCGAGCCAGACTGCAGATGTAGCTACTTAATTCCTTTTGAAGACACGACTCCTACACGCCCGTATTTCAGAATGCCCCTCAACTTAGACGGGTTCCTCAAGGCTTTTGTTCTCCTGTTGGGAACAATAGCCTTGAGGAACTCCTTTACGTTGTAATATTGAGGAGCATACGGGTCATATCGTCGTCCAAGATACAGAATAGCACAAAATTGACACACAAAATGATAATAAGCAAGAAGTCAATCTCCGGAATTCACGAATTTTCGACCCCAACCGGGGTCTTTTTCAAGTGGAACTTTACAATCTGAAACTCCAGAAAAGACTCATATCGTCATATCGTCGTCGTTCTCAAATCTGAAGAGGTCGCCACCATCGTTCCTCGGCGCAAAGCCCCCGAAACGCCAACGTCAACGTCTAACCTTTCGTTCGGTGCTCTCTTCGTGGCATCGAACAATGGGTTTGGCGTTCGCGTTGGCGTTCCGGGGGCATTGCGAAAACTCCCTAAATAACCAGTCCACAGCGCGAACAATCGGGGAACGACCAGAAATGGTCAACAGACATGATTAAAAACGCAAAGCTCTGCCACATTAGGCTAGACTCGGGACCCAGTCGTTGTGTCGCTCCGGCCACCGCGCTACACTCCACAAACAAGCGCGGCGGCCGGAGCGACACAACGACTGGGTCCCGAGTCTATACTACATTAGGCCTACATACATGACTTCCCCATTCCATTGGGTCGTAGTTAGATGTTGCCAGACTTTACTTTCCACTGTCGGTGTAACATCTGCCAGTGTTTCCGTATGTCAGTGTTTCCCTCTTATTGTTTGGGAAACGCTGGCAGATAGATCGACACGTTTCTCTGTGTGTCCCCTGTTGTCAAGTCGCAGCATATTCCGTCAGACAATAGTAGGGGAACACTCAAGAATAGGGAACATTCAAAAACGTTACACCGGTCATTGCTCGCTTCAGCCCTTCCGTGCAATTAAAACCACCCTGCGGTGAGGGTATTGTAATTCTTTTCGTGCAGTTTGATGGCCAACAGTGACGGGTATGCTGGTGCCCGCATGTCCTTGGAGTGGTTGAAAAAAATTGTGATCGTGGCTGATGAATGAGTCTTTTGTCCGGAAGTAACGAACATGCCCTCAGAAACCGTTGTAGGCCTACGAACGCAGCACAGGCCCGTAGCAGCCCCCTGATGAGTGGGGGGTCCCGGCAGGGCTGGATCAAGGATTTACAGAATGGGGGTGTAGCTGGACGGAGGCGGTGAGCACCGAAAAGGAAGTGGGAAGACCAAACGGGGGGTCTGGGTCCCCAGAAAAATTTGACAATTTAAGTGCTTTAGATGCATTTTCCTGGGATCTAAGAGCAAGAATGTGGACATATAAAATGGACATTTGGGCCAAAGGTATTTTTTGGCAAAAAAGTGGGGGGCCAAGGACCCCCCGACTCCTACGGGCCTGCAGCGAGGTATATGAATTCATCGATGAAGCAGTACAACCAGCGACCACAGTGATTTCTGCGGGGACCATCTGAAAGCGGAAAACAATAAAAGCACTACGTACTGCCACGTCCGTCCATAGGAATGGTTCGCGGGTGGACGATTGTGAAATTGACGCCGAACGTTGAAATTCCGGACGTCGTTGTCAACCGGCTTGCACTTGGTTGACGCTGGTTCGATCACCGATTCGCGCCCTTTTATAGACTGGTCCCCTGTCCTCGAGCCGCTCCGCAGATGTATTATATAGAGAAGCGGCTCGAAGACAGGGGACCAGTCTTAGCGTGTCTGCAGCAGACGACATTTGNTAAAATTTATTTTGAGAGAAAATAAATCTACACTTGTTCCTTTATGTTTGATAGAGTTTCTGTATAGCCAGATGGCAAATTTTGCCTCTGCAAGCAAGTAAAAACTGCATATATCCAGATCACTGTATGCATTAAAGAAAACGAAAAATTTACTTTTTTCGTCTGTAAAGGTGTATCCTAGGCGTGTGCCTAACCAGTCCAAAAACAGTTTTATAAATGGACAACTATAAAAGAGATGATCAGTAGTTTCTATTGCAGTCTTACAAAACTGACACCTACCAGGCTCAGTAGGGAACCAAGATCTAAGTCTTTCACCTATTGGTAGAGAGTCGTATGTTAATTTCCAGAGGAAATCCTTAATTTTTCTTTCAATTTTCGCCTCAAAGAGGGTGTGCCACCACTTCAGCCATTGTTTCTCTGCATCCTCCTGGTTGAGATACCAGTAGGATGCAGGGAAATCCTTTGGAAACTGTTTCTCTATAAGCTTTTGATAGAAAAACCTCGATTTTGGTAATTTTACTCCAATGTCATACAAAGTCAACAAACTATAACCTGATGTATAGGTTGCATTTCTATCTATTTTAGATCCCACATTCTCTAGTATCAGAATTATGTTGTTATAATCCACATTAAAAGATCTCAACTCTGGGGTGATATTTCTCTGTAACAATTTCTGAAGTAGCTCATCCCTCGTAAGGAAACGAGAGTTCCTCCGCCCTTTCAAGGATGGCGCCACCAATCAGCCTCCACCAACAAGCCACGTGGTTTGGCCGTTTCTCGACTCGTTACTAGGACGCCATGTTGGTTGCCGTAGGCATTAGTCTCGCGCAGCCAGCTATTTCCTTCCGCATAACTGCTCCAGCGCCTGGGTGACCGAGACTAGCCTATGATTAGGGTTTCATCTGGGGCTTGGGAACATTATGACAACAATATCTTCAAAAATAACATTTTATTTTCAACCAATCTCCTCCAAAATCTAATCAGTTCTTTACCGAGTATATATCTAACATTCCTGAAAGTCTCACATTTTTTGAGTTATCATGCACACATGGAAGTATTATAATACTTACTTCCAATGTGCACACATAACATATTGGATGAAATAAAGGAGAGAGAGAACCAACAGACAGGCAAATAAAGAGAACTTAATAGAAAGTCACAGTAAAACCAAGGAAGACCGCCCACAGTAGATAGGGCGGTCCGCGGTCTTTAATAATTTCCCTGAGTTTTTTTCTGTTCTTTCCAAGCAAGATTTGAGGCTCAATGCCACAAACAATAACAAGAAATAACAGAAGGAACAAAAAGGAATAATATTTTTTTATATAGGCCTATATTGTATCTTTTTATCAAAATGGCTTTTTCTTTTGCTACCCTTTTACCTGTATGTTTATTGTACAGCGCCCTAGAACCTTGCGGAATAGGGCACTTTAGAAATATTTTTAATAATAATAATATTAACAAAATCAAAAATATATTGCCAGAAACAAAGCATTTTATTTCAACCAATCTTGTGCAAATAAATATTTTTTGTCATTATATCTAGAAATTGTGAAAGTTTCATATGCTTACTAATCTTGAGTTATCGCGTAGAAACAGAAGGATGAAATAAATACTAAAACAGCAAGAGAAGAAAGCAGGCAAACAAAAACAAAAAGAAAAAGAAAGTCAATAAAACAAAGGAAGACTACCCGTAAGATATGGGGCGGTCTTGAATAAATGTGACCTGCTCTAGCAAAAGCAGGCACTTGTTGCAAGCGAAGAAAGGGTTAACGACCTAACACAATAGCTGAAATATACATCTCTGCAGGCTGACAATAGTAGTGGACAGCAGTGATAATAGTTGAGTAAACTGATGACCAATGATGATCACCTGCGACAAGCATCTGCTTTTGCTGAAGGGTCACAAATCTAGGAATTTCTCTTTTCATTGTAGCCAAGGATCGTGACAACACCATCAATAACAGGAAACATGACAGTGGACAGAGGGGCCTAAAATCTGAATGTCATGATCTGCAAAAATTACGAAGGAACCTTAATAAATAGTACAATTATTTACAATCTCAACAGGGCCTAAAATGAAGTACATGCACACAAAAAAAAATTGGATAGGTTCAAAATTCATAACAGTGGTTTAGTGTTTACAATCCCAAGAGGGTAAACAAGGTGAATAAATATTGTAAAATATCACAATTATAAACATGCATAGTTTTGTAAAAGGTGTACCGGTAAATGTCGTCTAATCCTAAGGAACAATCCAGTATAAGGGTTGGTG
This sequence comes from Notospermus geniculatus, assembly GCA_002633025.1. Classification (NCBI taxonomy): domain Eukaryota; kingdom Metazoa; phylum Nemertea; class Pilidiophora; order Heteronemertea; family Lineidae; genus Notospermus; species Notospermus geniculatus. The sequence goes on along the minus strand of NMRB01001557.1, from coordinate 135,915 downwards.
AACTGACTGACTAATCCTATTTCCGGCTCGGGGCGATTAAAAGTCTAAAGCCTAGTTCATACTTTGACGCAAGACCATCGGCGTCCGATGCGTGATCAAATCTGGACTCCGACTTCGTGGAAATGATTCATAGTCCGGCGTATTTTAGCGACGGCGACCCGTTATGAAATGACTCAAGTAATTACAGCCTCGCGATCGGACGCCGACCAAATCGCACGACGGGGTCGGCGTCGAACGCAACATCGCGCCTCGGTCGCCAGCGATGGTTGTGCGTCGAAGTATGAATTAGGCTTAATGCTCCTGAAGGATGCCTGCCAGCAATACATTGGAGTCTGCTGTAACATCACGTTTACGCCAGTGTTCACAATGACTTTACAGATCTGTTAATAAAAACATCAAAGGCCAAACATACACGGACATGCAACGTTACCCACTGCCATGGGTCTCATCTGAAACCATTCACGGACACAATTTCCTGAGTGCTGGCTAAGAAAGTTCACTACTGAAACTATTTTGGCTACAGAGTGAACTATTTTGGCTACACAGTGTCCTGAGTTGTCTAAAGTTGGCATTGTTTCTCTCAATCACTGCCAGTTGGCTGTGCAATTTCCTGAGTTAGCTAAGAAGGGTCGACGACCAAACACTTTGCCCACACGAATTCTGGAATGACTATTTTGACAAATTTATCATCCAGTCCACCTTTTGGCTCAAATATTTTTCTGAATTGGCTCACATCTGCCTCATCCGACAGACGATTCTCGAATTCGCAGATCTGTGCACTTCTGCTGAAATCTCAACCAGAACCTCGGCCAGCTGACGTGATGCATTCCATGATTCAGCAATGGTCGACTCTGACGCAACGTCGTCGAAGTCACTGTTGTGGGGTTCTCTGTGTCACGCCCATCAGTTTCAGACTGAGGTTTTGCTTGAGATTTCGGCGGAAGTGCACAGATCTTTGTCGTTTACGTCAACTTGAGAACGGTCTAAACCAAGCTAAGCATAACATCTTGAATCTATAAGTTGTTTGCCTTCATAAAGTTGCTGATTGCATCACTGAGCTTGAGAACCTCCAGAAAATTCAGTCCAAGTCTTTGTTCACATGATTGGTAATAAAATTGCGGGGCCTGAAAGAGAATGAAATGGCCAGGGCCATTGTGCTCACCTCTGTGATAAATCTCTGTGGTTAGTGTGAAACTGTGACTCTCATGGTGAATGTTGAAGGATTTTAACGACGACGGACGACGGACGACGACGACGACGACGGACGACGGACGACACACCATGAGAGAAGCTCACCTCACAGAGGTGAGCTAAAAAAGAAGATAATGTATGTTTCAGACCGAGGTTGTGGTTGCAATTTCAGCGGAAGTGCGCAGATCTGTCTCGTTTATGTCAATTTGAGAATTGTCTATAGAGGATGTGCAGCGACGATTGTGACGTCACTGCCGCGACGAGATGCCGCCATGTTGGACGTCACGCCCAACGCATTCGTAGCTTCAGATGACGTCCAACATGGCTGACGTGTGCGAATTATGACGTCAATGATGACGTCACGTGAAGTTCCTCTATACTTACTTCTTTTCGCATCTGTAGAAGTCCACACCAGTGAGAGCCATCAAAACCAGCAAATTTTGATTGACAACTGAAATAAAACAAATTAATTAATCAAAATTTTAATTACCACTATGAGTTAGATATTTTACAATTTACAGAATTGCCTGCTTTTGCTGTACCAAGTAACGAATTATTGTGAGGCGGTCTAGGAAAACACGTCAGATGTCGCGTTTGAGAAAAGTGTTATGGCCTTGGTGAACCTGCACATTTCAATAGCTGAAATGTACTACGTAACAGGCAAACAGTAGCAGATCAATGCACAGGCAATCTGACAGCCCTTGTTGATCATTCAGCGACTTCTGACAGGTTTTCCTAGACCGCCACACAGTTTTGCATGATGATGTTACGAACCTCGTGAGATTATTCTCCTCCAACCATCGCAAAACATCCTCATTCTTCCAGCGGCGAATCTCGGCGTATGCATTCACTTGTTTGGTTGGTTGTTTTGCAACTGGGAGGGCTGTTGACTGGGTGGAATCTGAAAAACACAAAAAGTACAAATTGTTCAATTCCTTTGATCGAGAAAAGTAATAATAAATTGAATTGAGAGCTGATGCCCAGTGAAACAAGCCCCACAGTAAGTTGTCTGCAGGCAAAGTGTAGGCTACATGGGGGTCGGTGAAGCCTAGCATATATCACACTTGTGACTGGAGACACCTAGTCACCATTGAGCTACTGGCGACTGGGAGGATCTAGCTGGAACTGGAGGCGACTGATCAGTCACCAGAAACAGTCAATGTACCGGTACGCACCCTTGCGACTCCCTGGAACTGAGATTTTGCCAGTCGCCGTGAGTTGCACATGTTCAACTTTCTAGCGACTAGTTGTAACCAGTTTCGTCGCTGCGATGTACGCGGGCTTGCGACTGTTCAGTGCCAGTTTTCTGAATGAAACCCAGTCTCGTCCAGTTTCAATGCCCCGGGTGTTATCTGAGTTGCTGCCAGTCGCAAATGTGTGATGTACGTGGTCAAGACATGACGACTGATTGGATCCTCCTAGTTTTACTGAGTTGCCGAATTTGCAATGTGCGCACAGCGCGTACATCACCAGCGACTGATCGGATCAGTTACTTCCAGTCACAAAAGTGCGATGTGCGCCTGGCTTAAAGGAGCTGGACGTCCAAGTTGTAAACACTCACTCACTGGTTCTCTATCCACGCGACCACTGCGGTGCTGCCACCTACTGTCGGTGATTTGTACTGACGTGAATATCGTGAGTGAGTTGCATTGGACCGGGCACCAGTCTAACGATCACGGGGCGCCACTGGTGCTGCCGCCTTCACGAAGGAATAAAACTAGTTTGCCGACCATGTTTGTAAATAAACCAGCTTGTTTACAACTTCGGCGTCTAACTCCTTTAAAGTAAATACCCCTGTCATGATCCCCTACCATCTATATTTGCACAACAGCTCCACAGCTGATGTTAGGAAGGCCAAGGTCCATTGATCTGCAGAAACTGAAGTATATTTGGACAACATCAGCATCAATGGACTGAATTATTGAGTCCAGCTGACAGATAGCGCACTTGAAACCCTCCAGATTAAACTCAAGTATTTGACAACATATGGTTCACCTCTTGGATTTTTGATTCAATTGCGGGAAGTCAAACTTTGAGTACCTATATAAAATGGTTTACCCAGTGTAACGTGCTTTGACATGGATCTGAATTTCAGCTGTTTGGTTACGAAATCGAAAGTTATTGAAAACAGGTGTTTCTTCTCATTGCATGCTTGATGACAGATTCAAAATGCATTAACACAGTGCAACTACCGCATTCATCAGGGAAACGTCAGATAGGGCCTAAGGTAGGTGTAAAATGTGAGCGGCGGTCTGGAAAACTGTCTTTTGCTGGCATGGGTCACAAATGTGTGGCGGTCTAGGAAACCCGGCGGATGTCGCTGAATGATCAACAAGGGCTGTCAGATTGCCTGTGCATTGATCTGCTACTGTTTACCTGTTATGAACTTTATTTCTGCTATTGAAATGTACAGGTTCACCAAGGCCTACACTTTCCTCAAATGCGACATCCGACGGTTTTCCTAGACTATCTCACAAATTGCACTGTATGATTTTAAGCTGTTTGTGTTTGGAGATTGGATATAAAACTGTTTGGGTTCAGAGATTGGATTACTCGCAGGGTACTGAGGGACACCTTGTTTAACACGAGCGAAAAAAGATAAGCGAGCGGTCGCTCACTTTATTTTTGAAACGAGTCATTGAACCATCTTTTTAGAAGATGGGGATTAGGCCTTAAGTGGTTAAGGTGTGCTGGCGATTGACGTCTTATGCGAGGGTCCGTGGGTTCGAGTCCGGTAGGAAGCTACCGGGTATGTCCTTCACCTTAGAAACCTGTAATTCATGACGCCCGTGTGATTTTAAGCATTAATTAATAGACTTAGGTTCATTCCTTCTTGAAGTTTTATGAAAAACAGATTATGATGAGTTCAATAGATTCAGGTTTATTCCTTCTTCAGGTTTTATTAAAGAAAAACTCATTGCCGTGGTAACCAAAACATCAACATCATGAAGCAACTAACCCTGCTAACCCTTGGACTTATAACACTCGTTATCGTGAAGGAGTCAAACGCATGTAAGTTAAAATTTTGATCAAGAATGATAATGAAGATATCCAACATAGAGCACAAAAAGCGACACACAAAATGGTAGTAAAAGAAAAGTCGTCTCCGAAGTTTGCAAATTTTCGACCCCGACCGGGGTCTTCCTCAGGCACTTTCTGGTAGAGAGCCCGGTTGGGGTCTAAAATTTGTGAAATTCGGAGACGACTTTATATTTACTATTACATGTACTTAACGAAGTTAGTAACTGTATAGACATGATAGACCATTCTCAAATTGACGGAAACGACAAAGACCTGCACACTTCTGCCGAAATCTCAACCACAACCTCGGTCTGAAACTGAATGATGTGACGCAGACAACCCCACGACAGTGACGTCGAAGACAGCTGCGCTGAACAATGAAGACTGGTTTGTACAGGGAATGAATGAAATTGTATTTCAGACATTGGATCATGGAGTCCATGGGTGTGCCGTAATAATGTTGACAAATTCCGCCACAAGTCCGAGTGTCAACTAGGCCAAAATGGTCAGCTGAGCTGCCTGATCGTTGAAGAAAGAGGTGCATGCAATGACGGGCCGACCAATGGTAAGTACAAAATGTATTTGTATTAGATTTTTCCATCAGGACTGAAGCCACAGCATTATTGGCCCTGGTAAGTATGGAAGAGGCCATCTCAAGCTACTCATGTTCCTCACTTGGATGGGGTCTTTTACTTGCCCTTACAAAGACACAAGGTACAAGGCACCACGGCTTACTGTTCCATGCGACGGACGTGAGGAGCCGGGAATGAAGTCCCATATGGCCCGGGCTGGATTCGAACCCGGGACCTGCCGCTTGCTCAGCCGGCGGACATGATAACGACTCGGCTGGTAAGTGGAGCAGTGCGGTTATAAATGTCGTCCTGGGTTCAAGCTAGGCAGGTTCCCCTCATCGCCACTCCACTTCCGCGGTGCCGACTCCACAAAAAATTATTGTGGAACGGAGAGTAACACCATGGAAACAGAGCAGCAAAGATGTGAATTAGCATTGACACTGCATTGCAGTAAAAGAACGGCGCGCTACATGTATATAAAAGTTCACTTTTGTTCATATTCACATGGGAAGGTCTTGCAACCAAAGTGTAAAACTGCCCCATAAGGTAAATACATGTACTAATTTTCCTTTCAGAATTAGGACCATGGGAACCTTTCAATCTCTGTGACCAGAGTGGTGGAACGGAAGGACGGCATCGTAAATGCCCAAAAAGTCCTTGCAGTGGAATCTACAGTGAAGCCCGACTTTGTCAATCCTAATTTTCATGTGCAAATAAAAATTCCGTGTCCTGCTGTAATTTTGGGCATTCTCCAGAAAACAGCCAACATTTTCAGTGGTTGATATTTGGGGGCCTGTTTTCCAAAGCTTAACCAATAAAGTGCACTGCAGTATTTGTGTTTGTATTAGATTTTTCCATCAGGGCTGAAGTCATAGCATTTTTGGCCTTGGTGAGTATGGAAGAGGCCATCTCAAGCTACTCATGTTCCTCACGTGGATGGAGTCTTTTACTTGCCCTTGCAAAGGAACAAGGTACAAGGCACCATGGCTTACTATCCCATGCGACGGACTGAAGAGCCGGGAATGAAATCCCATATGGCCCGGGCAGGATTTGAAGCCGAGACCTGCCACTTGCTGAGCGGATGCAATAACCACTCGGCTATCACGGCTCCTCAACCACTTCAGTGCTTGCGGTATTTTGACGGTACAGTTATAACACAGGTTTATGTACGAGAGGAACGTCGTGACGCCATTTTAATGGGAAAAAGTGTTTTAACGTACGTCGCAGCAATGACGTCGTTGGCCACGTTTACTTGGACATGGCCGGGTGGCTACTACATGTACCTATTTGAAATATTTCAAAAACAATTTTGAAGTGTTATTGGAAACTGATAACTCATACTTGGCTAAGGAACTTAATATCAAAAACATATGGCTTGCCTGATGTCCTTTATAAGACTGTACAATGTGACTACCGCACATGTCGGGGAAATCTCAGTGAAGGTAGGTGTGAAAAACACGCATTTCATTTTCTTTAATATTGAACGAAGTGAGTTTTGAAAACAGGATTATTCGTTGCTTGTAGACAATATTATCCAATGTTTAAAGGGAGGAAACCCAGAGCTGGGCCCAGTTTCACAAAGAATCTTAAGTCTAAAGTTTGACTTAAGTCATCATGTGACCA
>NMRB01001557.1:108647-129498 GCA_002633025.1 Notospermus geniculatus | reverse complement strand
GGGCTGCAGCCGTAATCCCTAGCTAGCAGCGAGCACCGAAGGCACAAGCCAAAATATCAGTGGGGGGGAGGGGGGTCCGGGCCTCCCTTGGGGGAAATTTTAGCAAATAAGATTGCTTTTATGCAATTTCCTGGCATTTGAGAGCAAAATTGGACACTTTAGCCATGTAAGTGTGGTTCATTGGTTTATTGGACCAGGGCTTTTTGGGAGACTAAAGGCAGTCAAATGCCAAACCTGCCAAATTTTTATTTCTGGCAAGCCAAATATTGGGGTGGGTGGGGTAGCTGAATATTGGGGTAGGTGGGGCAGCTCCCCCTCCTGTTCCTTCGGCCTTGCGTTCTGCTCGCCTGACTGATAGAGTGAGAGTCTAAAATGGTGAATGGTGAAGGACAAAATGGCTACTTGGCGGCCATATTTGAAGTTCCATCACACAGAAATTCGGCTGGTACATGTACACCAGTACACGTTCAGTGAACAGTGTGCACAAGCAATGTACAGTCATGAATAATGTAATTGTCTTCCAGACATAGGATCACATTGGAGCGAGTGGACGTGTAACAATGGCGTCGACAAATTCCGCAAAAGATACAACTGTGATATTGATCAAAATGGTCGGACGAGTTGCCTGATCGTTGAAGAAAGAGGCGCATGCAGCGGAGAGCAAACCAACGGTAATGATTAGTGCTGAACTGTTATAAGCAAAGATGGTGGCCTACTAGTTCTCCCATGTGACGTCGTGGCCATTCATTGTCCAAGCATGATATAACACTACCAAACACATCCTCTCAGAAAATTATTTTACCTAAACTTTTGTGCCCATGGCCGGCTTGACCAGCTTAGCGTGCCAGCAGCCATTGAATGGTATTAAGCTTCTGACGTCATATGGTCAGAACTGGTAGACCGCCATCTTTGTCGGAAAGGTCTATAGATGACCTTGTTCCTCAGGCCATTGTTGGGAGCAGTAGGGACTGTTTTATGACTTCGTTTCTCACGATGACACAGTGGTGGTCATCATTACATAATGACGTCGTACGACCCAAATGTAAACCCACCTTTATTCACAGGAATTTCTTGTTTTCCTTTCAGAATTTGGCCCATGGGAAAATTACAACTGGTGTGCCAAGAAAGGAGGCACGAAAGGAAAGCTCCGTAAATGCCCACAAAGCCCTTGTAGTGGGATCTACATTAAAAGCGTACTTTGTCCCGGCGATTATAACGTGTGAAACGTATACTGTAGACCCCTTCATCTTAAAGGAGTTAGACTCCGAAGTTGTAAACACTCACTCACTGGTTCTCTATCCACGGACGCCTGCGGTGCTGCCACCTATTGTCGGTGATATGTACTGACGTGAATATCGTGAGTGAGTTGTATCGGACCGGGAACCAGTCTAACGATCGCGGGTGCTGCCACCTGCACGAAGGAATAAAACTAGTTTGCCGACCATATTTGTAAACAAACCAGCTTGTTTACAACTTCGGCGTCTAACTCCTTTAAGTTTGACTCACACTTCAGACCATCCTTAGAACATCAGGGGTCTTCGCGTTCACTCCCTTCGTCTCCGCACAGCAACGTCTCAAGGTACTCTCATGTTCTCAGGATGCTTCAGACGCCTTTCAGGATAATTTCTGACGCCGTACCTTGACAGCTGATTTCGTCGGTGCCCAATCTTGCGGCACAGTGTTCTTATTAAAAAGCTTCCAAATGAAGGGTTGGCGAGCAAGTCTTTAAAAGAATACACGAAAATATTCCACGTGCTGTTCTTTTGTATTAGTTTGTGTATCTTTCTATCACGGCTGAAGCCATAGCATTACTGGCCCTGGTAAGTAAGAAAGAGACCATCTCAAGCTACTCATGTTCCTCACTTGGATGGAGTCTTTTACTTGCCCTTGCAAAGGCACGAGATACAAGACACCATAGGTTACTGTCCCATGCAATGGAATTTTCCATCAGGGCTGAAGCCATAGCATTATTGGCCCTGGTAAGTAAGGAAGAGGCCATCTTAAGCTACTCATGTTCCTCACTTGGATGGGGTCTTTTACTTGCCCTTGCAAAGACACAAGGTACAAGGCACCACGGCTAAGTGTCCCATACGACAGACTGAGAGCCAGGGCTGATTTATCCCACATGGCCCAGGCTGGATTTGAACCCGGGACCTGCCGCTTGCTACGCATACTTGATACCACTAGGGCTCTGTCCTTGAATTCAATTCAATTATTGACGCTCAGTTGCCAAATTCAAAACATTTCAGAAGTGATTCTGAAGTGTCTTTGAAAACAGCTGGTTCACAGTAAGGCTGGTATACTGGACAAGGCACATGCATGGCAAGCTTGTTGACTGATTTGTAACGCTTTGTACGATGTGATTTTACACTCGCCAGGGAAATCTCTAAGGTAGGTGACCATCGTCCATCATAGAGAACGAAAAATCATTTTTTCGCTGGCTGTCCATGAACAACCTGAATTCCAGAAGTTGGATCATGACAAAAGGTGAACGTAGAGGTAGTTAAACTACTGACTAACAGATGGCAGCATCATCTCTATGCATTTTCGATGTTAAAAGCCATCCACCGGCCACCGGGTGATCGGCACTTTGGATTTCATTAAAAGAGGCATCGACTGGCGACCGGTGGGTAGGCAACACTGTGTACATTCATCATCAGCTGGTAGCCGGTGGATAGGCACTGGAAGGGTTAAGCAAGGTTCATTGGCACACGGATTTTGTCCAATTCAGGTCTGTAAAAAATCAATCAAATGGACTTTTGCGTTGTTGTATCCGGAAAATTAGGGGCAAACGGACTGGAAACTGACGAGTAGAGCTGTCTGCCAATGAACCCTGCTTTACACAGGTTTATAACTTCTTCAGGTTTGAACAAAACAGATGAATGCAGTGACCAGGCCATGAAGCTACCGACCTTGCTCAGCCTAGGAATTTTGACACTCATCATCGTGAACAGGGGAGAAGCAAGTAAGTCCATTCTTTATAACACTGAACTTGAATGCAAACATTTCTTTATTGCACAACTGCCACGGCTTATCCTCTTTGGATACCATTTAGCACCTGATCAACTGCTGCAGATTTAGGCCTGCCTAAAGCGGGTGATCCACTGTTGCGATTTTGGCTTGAGACGGGGTTGCGTTCCCTTGCGGTTACCTTATATGGCAATTGGAAGACCTTATAAGGTAATCGCAAGGGAACGCAACCCCGTCTCAAGCCAAAATCGCAACAGTGGATCGCCCACTTTAATCGAGAGGTTAAGAAATCGCTCTGTTAACGGTAACACTAACGCTAACGTTATTTTTTACATTGCAAATGTAGGTCAGAAATAGCGTTAGCGTTAGTGTTATCGTTAACGGAGCGGTTTCTTAACCTCTCGACTATCTAATTCACTAAAATACAAAAATTTGTGGTTTTGAAACTGTGAATTTTGTGGGCCGCAAAATTATTCTTTAAAAGTCCCATCTCCACGGCAGCAGTTCCCGCCGCTGTTTGCAGCAAGCGGAGCGGTTTTCCCAGGCATTGGGATAGTCAACATGCCATGTATTGTTAAACCATCGAAGGATTATTGGAAACCGCACCGCTCGCCACAAAACCACGGTGGAATCCGCAGTGATGGAATCGGGCCTTAAATTCCCTTTCAGTCATTGGCTCAGGAAAATGGACAGAGTGGAAATGTCATAACGAGGTGGACAAATTCCGTCACATGTACAGTTGCGGTTTTATAGGCAAAGATTTCGCTATCAGCTGCTCAATCATGGAAGAACGAGGTGCATGCAAGGATTATGACGGAAAAACCAACGGTATTTAGCCTTAGGGCGTCCACTGGTCGACATTGCGTCTTGAAGCAACTCGCGGCAACTATCTTTCCGGCGATGGAAGCAACTCGGAGTGACTGATCAGTTGCTGATTTTGTCGACTTGAGCACGCTTGCGTCTCCGAGCAACTGCCAGATCTGCTAGTTGAGCGTGCTGTTCGAGGTAACTGCCAGTTGCTCCGAGTTCCTCTCAATCGCTGAAATGTCGACTTGCCTGAAATGTTAATGGCCTTACAACACAATAGCTGAAATGTACGTCTCTGCAGGTTGACAACAGTAGTGGACAGCCGTGATAATAGTTGAGTAAACTGATGACCAGTGATGATCACTTGCGACAAGTGCCTGCTTTCGCTAGAGTCGTCACATCTGGCCTAATCACGAACATGATTGAAATTCTCACTGCCATTGCTATCTCCACAGTTCAGCTTGGGCCACTTGGAGACTCTTCATGCGACAAGGGGACCAAAGCGCATAACCCAACTCAGTGGCTGTCATTGTCACATGGCAATGCGAAATAACAAAATGTAAAACTCCATTTACATAAATTTACTACTTTCCTTTCAGAATTTGGACCATGGGAAGATTATGATTGGTGCAACAAGAAAGGGGGAACCAAAGGGAAGCATCGTAAATGCAAAAAAGGCCCTTGTAGTGGCATCTATGTAAAAAGCACACTTTGTCCTATAAAGTTTGATGATTGAAATCTGAGGGAATTAGAGTACATCTGTACCGGTACTTCGAAAAATACACAGCAAATTTCACAAAACCAGAAATCAAAAGGTCTTCCTGCAATTCTTTCAGCGTTAATTGTGTGTGCCACCCTTGTGAGGCGGTCTAGCAGAACCCGTCAGATGTCGCATTTGAGGAAAGTGTTAATGGCCTTGGTGAACCCGCACATTTCAATAGCTGAAATGTACTACGTAACAGGTGAACAGTAGCAGATCAATGCACAGACAATCTGACAGCCCTTGTTGATCATTCAGCGACTTCTGACGGGTTTTCCTAGACAGCCTCACACATGTGTGGGCTCTAGCAAAAGGAGGCGCTTGTCGCAACCGACGAAAGGGTTCCTTACGACACAACAGAACGTTCTCAAATTGATGTAAATGACAAAGATCTGCGCACTTCCGCCGAAATCTCAACCACAACCTCGGTCTGAAACTGAATGACGTGACGCAGACAACCCCACGACAGTGACGTCGAAGACGTTGCATCAGACTCGACCATTGCTGAATCATGGATGGCGCCATGTCAGTCGCTTTCAGATCGAGGTTCTGGTTGAGATTTTGGCAGAAGTGCGCAGATCTGCGAATTCAAGAATCGTCTATAGCTGATCACATGATGATGTCGCCTATATGCCCTCTATAGGCCTAGGCTTTGTACTTACCGCCGTGTATGACGATACTCGATTGCTCTCCCTCTCCGCCCATGTTGTGTATCTCTTTCAAGAACTTGTCGAAGACCTCGTCAAACGGAATCTTTCCTGAGAAATTAAAGTACAGCTTGGTGCCGAGGATGATGCCCAGCCACCCGTCAGGCTGATAACGTTTTTCCATCATGAGCGGTATGATCGGTTTTTTAAGCTTGTATGCGTATTCCGCCTCTGAAATGAAAGGTGAAGGTCAAAAGTTGAAATCTTCAAGGTCATTCTGCGGAGGAATCCATCCCAATAAGTGACCTGCTCCAGCAAAAGCAGACGCTTGTCGCAAGTGATCATCGTTGGTCATCAGTTTACTCAACTTTTATCACTGCTGTCCACTACTATTGTAAACCTGCAGAGACGTACATTTCAGCTGTTGTGCTGCAAGGTCGTTAACCCTTTCCTCAAGTTGTAACAAGCGTCTGCTTTTGCTGGAGTGGCTCACATATGTGACCTGATCTAGCAAAAGTAGGTGCATATCGCAACCGAGGAACGGGTTAACGGCCATGCAACACAACAGCTGACGAACGGATCACTTGCGATATCGCCTGGTGTGCTGCTGGCTTAAAGCATGGCGCACACGAGCGACTAAAATGGGGGCGACTACCAATGCGACTACTAGGTCGCATGCGATAATTACCTTTGAGGTCGATCAGTGATGTCATCCGCATTTGTTGCAAACGAGTAAAAAAAAACTAAAAAAACTAAAAATATGTTCAGTCGCTCCTGTAGTCACAAGGCTAGTCGCCTAGAAAATCGCTCAAAAAATCGCTCGTGTGCGCCATGCTTAAGCAACACTATCCCACCAAGATTTAAGACTTAATAGACAACACACATACCTGTCCTAGCGTTAGGGCTCTCCTTATATGACTCTGACATACACATCAGGAAGACGCAGGAATCCTCGATCCCCTGAGCCATCGCCTGCAAAATGTTCTCCTTCATCTGTTCTGTGTCAATCCAAATATTATAACCCAGTTCCTGCGAAAAAAGATCAAATATCTGCAGCACTGCAATGCCAGCACTTGAAAAGTCATCAATGGTCACTTCATGGGAAACTTTGTGATCGTCGTTGGTCATCAGTTTACTCAACAACTATCACTGCTGTCCACTACTATTGTCAACCTGCAGAGATGTACATTTCAGCTATTGTGTTGGAAGGCTGTTAGCCCTTTCCTGCATTGCAAAAAGTTGCTGTAGCAGGCAAAAATTTTTCCCCAAGATGTATTTGATGATTAGTCCAAAGAGGAATGTTCCTGTTGGCAACACTTTGAAAAGTGTCTAGTAATACCTTGAGTTTTGCAGCGATTTTCCTCACTTTTTTCTTATCTGCCCAAGAATAGCTTATAAAGATGAGACGATCCTTAACGTCCTTCGCTAATTCGAGCGTTGTTTGACGTTTTATTAAAGCTCTCCTTGATTCCGCTAAAAAGAGGAGACAGAAACGTGAATGACGCATAAAATCATTGAAAACCTTCACTCTAAAGGCCTGTTTCCACTGCAATGGAGTCCGTTGGGTTTGTGGCGCGGTTTTCACAGGGTTTTGGATAATCCTTCGATGGTTTAACAATACATGGCGTGTTATTTATCCCAATGCCAGTGAAAACTGCTCCGGTGCTGCAAACCATGGCGGAAACCGTTGTAGTGGAAACAGGCCTTTAGACCGGTGGTTGAGGGGTCAGTGCACTTGATTACCAAACCGTACAATGCGGTGTGAATTCGATTCCGGGCGAAGGCATGCAGACTACAAGTTGTGAAATACTGAGGGTCCATCGGACAGGACTGAAACCCGTGGTCCCTTGTACCTGAGTGTCTATGCCAGGGCAAGTAAAAGACCCCACACAGGTGGACAGTAGCCTGTCGTGGACTCCACAACGCCGGCAAAAACCCTGAGGGTCAAGATGTGGCAGAGAGGGTTAACCTGCAGAGTTGCAACTACACTTACATCGTTCCGCTAGTTTACTTTTCAAAATCCAGAGGGCGCCCAAACAGTTGACTTTAACATTTTCATCGGGACTCTTCATCAATTCTTCCAAGTTTTTCATCAGTTCTGTATTCGCGTTGATGGCATTTCTTGCCTCCTCGTCAAAAGAGAGCGCCCAGATGGCTTGTGCGGAAGCCTGCTGTTCCTTCACGTCGGGACTTTTTAGCATGTCCGTGAAAACGGCCAGTGCACCGGCTTGTATGATCTGGTAGAAAAGACAATAATTTTGGTGGAATTTTTAAGATTAGCCAGACGACTACTGGCAGAAATTCCTGTGTCAGAACCTTTCTTGCAACCTCATATGTGACCCGCCACAACAAAATGAGTCGGAATGCGCACAAAAGAAGACCGAAGATGACACCAGACAACAATTACAGAAATGGACTTCATTGCTTTCTTCATATAATATGTGTGGTGGTCTAGGAAAACCCATCAGAACGATCAACAAGGGCTGTCAGATTGCCTGTGCATTGATCTGCTACTGTTTACCAGTTACGTAGTACATTTCAGCTATTGAAATGTGTGGGTTCACCAAGGCCATTAACACTTTCCTCAAATGGGACATCCGACGGGTTTTCCAAGACTGCCTCACATATGACATTACCTTTGACTTGGCGCTGTCCTGGGCGGCGAGTCTTGCCAGTCCTTCCGCCAACTCCGATGCCATGAAACCCCTGAAGCGCCGTTTGCCCGAATTCAGCGCCTTCTTCATACAGTCGACGATGAAACCGATTACACCAGTGTCTGCAACAGATGAAGATTATGTTATTTATTGTGCTACGGAAAAATTTTGATAGACCGTTCTCAAATTGACGTAAACGACAAAGATCTGCACACTTCCACCGAAATATCAACCATAACCTCGGTCTGAAACTGAATGACATGTTACAGACAACCCGGCGATAGTAACTTCCAAGACGTTGCGTCAGAGCCGACCATAGATGAATCACGTCACATCACCCAATTTCAAATCGAGGTTTTCTGGTTGAGATTTCAGCGGAAGTGCGCAGATCTGCGAATTCGAGAATCGTCTATAGTTGCAATCTTTTTGTACTCCATGAAAATATAAGGGAAGCCGACGTCACACCTCCATTTGAACTTTATTCGGTACAATCAATGTAACCAGACTGAGTCAAGCATGCATGAAGTTCAGGAATGGGGATCCTAGCTACGATAGAGGGCAGCTCACCGAAACCCTCCTATACAATGGACGCCCTTTGTGTGGGAAATTGATCAGGAGCCATGTTCCCGAAGCCATCGTTAGGTTAATGATGTGGTTAAAACTGGGAAAATGCATAGCGTAACGACATCGTTAAGCTAACGACGGCTTCGGGAACATGGGTCCAGGACCGGGACGTCAGTTTCATTTCAATAGTTTTAACCACTAGTGACACCTATTGAGGCAGTGGGCTAGGGTCACCATTTCATAGGCAGCAAAGCAAGATGGCCGCCAGAAAATCTGACCTACCGGTACATATCATTTCACTAACCACAAAGGCACCAATTATATAAAACCAACTCAGCTAGGATCTACTTACTTCCACTGCCTATTTCCACTAGGTTACTCATGTCGTCCGTGATATATGTGCGAGTGTCAAAACCGCCAGAGCCTGCAGAAATTCGTTGTCGGTCGTCCCATTGGCGAATGGTATCAAAGCCTCTTCGGCGCGTAAATCTTTAAATGCTGGCGTCGTGGCCGGCGCACGAGCAACGTTATGCATAATACTCAATGATGATTTAACAATATAGGTAACATTCTGAAAAAAAATTGTTTTTCTATTTCCTATACCAAACAAAAGCTGGTTTTAGACATTATTTCTGAGATGAGAGCCTAATGTCTCCTGTTGGAAGTTTTCTACGAGCCCATGCAGGCCTTTCCGTTTGACGGGCGCGAAAATGCATGCGCCTCGCAAACAATGGAAATTCTATTGTTTGCGAGGCGCATGCATTTTCGCGCCCGTCAAACGGAAAGGCCTGCCCATGATATTAATACATGGCAAGAATTTGAAGAAATACATGTATTCTTCAGGATTCTTTGGAAGTTTGTTCTTCAGATTGGAACAAACTTTCTTCAAAGATTCTTCAAATGTGCTGAACTCAAGTCCTGAGATAGATGAGTTACATATCGTACACATACTTTACTGCTAAGATTATCGAGGTAGGGTTTATGCGATATGTTGGCGACGAGGAGGTCCAGCATACCGACATCGGCGATGTCCTGAAGAAAGAATAAAAAAAAATGTTTCCGCGAAATAAAGCAGTCACAAAAATTTTCCACGTTTCAGTAGAAGACTGGCACAACTCTAAAACACTGACAAATTTTCATCACCAACCAAAGTTTAAAGCACTACGGCGGAAGGGGTTCTATTCAGTGGGCAATATCAATATCAACGTTTGAAAGTGCAGAGCCTTGGAACCGTAGTTGTGAAGCATAAAGCCTAGTTTATACTTCAACGCAAGACCATCGGCGTCTGACGCCCGATCAAATCTGGACGCCGACTTCGCGGAATTGATTCATACATGTAGTCCAACGTACTTTAGCGACGGCGACCCGTTATGAAACGACTCAAGTAATAACAGCCTCGCGATCGGACGCCGACCAAATCGTACGACGGGGTCGGCGTCGAATGCAAGAACGCGCATCGGTCGCCGGCGATGGTCATGCGTCGAAGTATAAACTAGGCTTTACACTTGAGTCCCAATGGTGGCCACTGGAACTTAAGTAGTTTGATAGGCAGTCCCAGTTGCAGCCACTGGGACTTACATGTAAATCCCAGCACAGTTAACTGTGCTGGGATTTATTATCCTCTAAGTCAAGCCAAGTACATGTACTGGTATTTCGTTTTCTCAACTTGTCTAAAACAATCACCGGAGAGCTAAAGGGAACAAACTTCTCAAGTTTCCCAAAAAGATTTCTGGAGAGTTTCAATGACTTAACACTTTCAGAAAATCATGACTGTTAGCATAACAAATTGTTATAATAAAATTGGAAATGGTTAACTTACCGTGGCAAAGTCTGGACTACAGTCGCTGAAATTCCAGACAGTGTTCAGGAAATAGTAACTAGGGAACCAAATATTATCGTTCTTGAAGATCCCCATCGAGTTCAGGGTCTTGAGGGCATGAGTAGCCAGGGCTGAAAGAAGAGAATGGACCCAGGTTTTATCACGATATTGCCACTTTTTGCCGACAGCCAGCCCCACCGGTGGTGATTGTGTCGTTTTTCTGATACTGTAGTTTTGCCTTTCGCCCCAGTGTTGGAGAATGTATGATTACAATACAATGCACACATGGATACCCTAGGAACGAGAGTTACTCTACATGGGGCAAGGTTGATGAGTGGCGATTTGAAAACATTGTCAATAGAGGTCTCCCTACGCGGGTTTGTTTAGCGCAGGATAGGCAAGGAATGCAGTGCCACTTTAATACATACAGCCTTACCTGGAAAACCATCTTCACACAATACCTGTGCGATAGCCTGTCGGTGCGACGTCCCCTTCCAATACGCCTGGCTGATACCCTTCACCAAATCTAACGTCTCTGAATTATCGTACGCCTTCATCTGCTTCAATTGCTGGATACTGTTACGGACCATATCACACAACTCTTTCTCCTTGCCTGCAGGTTCTTTCGGGACGACTTTCGCCTCATCGTTCCCCGCATTCAGCACCCCACTACTCGTCGCCGGCGAGCTTTGTTTCTCTTTCCGACTCGACCCGCTACCAACACGCTTGGCGTTATCATCAACAATGCCATCTAATGTTTGTTCGCGTGCTTTATTCACTGATGTCGGCCGGTCCCTCTGACTAGGAGGGCCGTCACCAACTGAAACATTCGTGTCTGCCTCAGTCTGTGGTACATTTTCCTGTCCTCCTTCCCCCAGTTCACTTTTCAGGTTACGTGTCTCCCCAACCTCCCCGCCTCCTTCAAATTTACCCCCATTTTGCTGTGAATCACGACTTGGAGATGTTTTCACTTCACTTTCATAGCTTTTTCCACCAGCTTCCCCAGATCTTCGCCCTGAAGCCGAATCAACATCTGTATCCAAACCAACAGTCTTGACGCCATCGCCATTTAACACTGGAGTTGGGTGCCTTTCTGGCCGACTCTCTGACACACCCTCAGCAGCAGGGGGCACCACCTGTTTCACCTCCTCCGATTTCACCTGACCCTGTTCTTCACCCGAACTTGCTGCTCCACCTAATTCCTTCTGGTTCCTGTCTTCCATTCTCTCTTGGCCGTTTTTGACGAGCGCCCCCTTTGCACTTGCAACAGATGAAGGTCGTGAATTTGTAAGAAGTTTACCGTCTCCTTGAGGTGTTTGTTCATTCACCCCCTGTGGGTTGTTTCCGTGGACCTTTCCCATTGCTTACATGTAGCCTGAAAAGATAAATTAGAAGAATTTATGAATCCCCATGCAAGAGTGGAGTATTTGGTATGCAGTGGTAGAGCCTGTTTTCCCATTTCGGCTAAAGTTTAGAATCCTTGATCGGAAGTGACGTTACTCCGTGGCATACAATGGAAATCCTATTGTACAATGCGGCTTATTCCGTCAATCGATGACCTTTTTTTGGGCACTGATCGGGAATTCTAAACTCGTTCCCCCATTTCATCACAATCTATCACATCAAATTGTTCAGGAAGTTTAAGCCTTTCAATGAGCGACTTCCCCTGAAAAAGGGAAAAAGAGCTTCACATTATTACCCCAGCCTCCATAAACCTATCTATGGGGAACTCTAGGAGCAGCTCATTCACTGATTCACTTGATCTTTTCAGATCTTTTGGGAATACGAATCGCAGCTTGGATGGGAATTGAACCCATTACCTCTCGATCTCGCGTTCGACACACAACCACTGACCAACACTCCCGTTCATCTTCAAAGACCTCCAGACTGCATGAGTGAGATTCACAATCAAGTTTATGGCCTGACAAAGTGACATAGGCCCTAGTCAGGTTACTATTCCGGTAATTTATGCCACCAGAACTGAACTATGATTTACCCCGAATAATCTTCTTATACACCAGATCTTCTGGTATTCTTTGATAGGCCTATGATTACACATTGTATCATCTTAATCCTAATCTGTTCTGGTCGAGTACAAATCTTTACCGTGATGTTCAGTAGTTTAAAAAACTTGTAGTTGTAGGCCTAGGCCTAGGCCTACCCGGTATTAGGCCTAGGCCTAGGCCTATAGATCGTTTTCACGACGTAACTCCGACAGTGTCCGCCATGATGACGTTGCGCGTTTTGCCCACCAGCAGCCAATGCATTTTGCGTTTCTGCTGGTGGGCAAAACGTGTAACATCATCATGGCGGACACTGCCGGGGTTGCGTCGTGAAAACGATCTAGGCCTAGGGCTATTACGGTATCTTTCGGACTTCACTTGAGATCTTGAGCTTTTGCGATGTATGTAATTTGTGTCTATTTCGGCCATGTCTCATCCAGCGATAATTTCTGACGATTCGTTTCTAGGCCTAGCCATTCACCTTAAGCTGTCCCATAACAATGACAGCAGACATTTTTGCATAGGCCTATAGGCCTACAGGGGATAATCGTTACTGTTGTTAGGCTACACCACAACCATCCCACCATGACAACAATACAATGGATGGATGGCCTTCATCAATCATAAAAATTGAATGATTTACAGCAGCAGGAGTTCCTTTTATTACCTCGACTTTTGGGCTGAGTCTTCTTAGCAATGGTAGGCCTACGCCGCTGCAGGGAGTATTTCTGTTTCATGATTTAGGGCTAAAAACATGCGTCGATCTGTCAAAAACTGCCATGGTATCGGAATAACACTGATTAAGAGTCTCACGCACTGAATGAAAAATTGCGCAGTTGATTTGACGATCATCAACACGCACTGGTGCTATTGGTTTTGCGCAAGACTATCGGTACTTGGTGTACTATGGCGACAACAGATGTCGCCACCGTACGGTGTCCCGCTGGTCTCGGTCACACAGCCGATGTTTCGAATCTGGGGATTTGTCGCTGGAGGCCTACTGCGAAAAACAAATACAAATAAAAACGGCAGGCTGCACGAGATTTATCTGTCTTGCCAGTGACTGGACTCCAGCGGCGCTCACAGTGGAATGAGCCCGCAGGAGTGGTGCATGGTAGCGCGGCAAAAAAATACCACTAGAAGACGAGACACAGTGTGGTGGTGACCTAGCCGCTCGACGGTGACTATAACAAAATATATTTTGAGTGACAATACAGACTCTTTGCAAGTAAATTAAGTATAGACATTTAGTACGAATCGCGTATTTTTGCACGTCGAGAATCAACCGATGGATTCATCTAATTTGCATATCAGAATGGGAAATCATGGAAATCAGTGACACACAAAAATTCATGACGCAATAGGCAATTTTTCAATGACGTCACAGTTTCATTACCCAGTTTGATTACCTCGTGGCTTTGCCAAAACTAGGTCTCACTATACAGTGGGGACTGCTGTTCAGAATAAATTTTGTGATAATCCTGGCATTGGACTTACTCATACTGGTAGAATCACTTATTTTGGCATAGAATTCACGTTTTTGTCTTTGCACGGGCATGTGGAGACCAGTTAGAGAGCAATGTAAAGCTCCAAGTCCGAATAATATACAACGAAGAACTAGGTCTATACACTCAGAGAGGTTCCAACTGTGTAAAATGTTTGTACTCTCTGCTTGACGTTCCCTCTCTGACTACACTCCAGTTAGCATCTTTGCAACAAATAGTCAAACATCTCATCCCAATGTCTTCAGAACTCTTTTGGCATATGTGAGTCGCTCCGGCAAAAGCAGATGTTTGTCGCAGGTGATCATCATTAATCATCAGTTTCCCAACTATTATCACTGTTGTCCACTACCTTTGTAAACCCACGTCAATGTACATTTCAGCTATTGTGCTGCAAGGCCGTTAACCCTTTCCTCAGGTTGCGACAATGCTTCTGGTGGACCGGCCCAATATGTGACCAGCCCGATCTAGCAAAAGTAGGCGCAAGTTGCAACCGAGAAAAGGGTTAACGGCCTTGTAACACAATGGGTCATAAATTTCTAACTTTGAGGAACATAGCCACCAATCTAGATTTCAGCAGTTTTCTGTGGAATTGGGAAGACGCGTTGCGAACGGAGGCAAGTTTACAAGTAATTATGAATGAAACCCTTTATTCCCAAAGAAAAATTCAGGAGTATAAATTACTGTAAAACGGGAAATTTTTGCGGATGGTTTTTTTCGCGGACCCTCAGTATTTCTGCCCCAGAATAATATTTTGCGCCTTTATAATTTGCGGACAGCTCGGCGCCGCAAAAACCGCAAAATTAAAATGCATTGCAACAAATTCACAGAGCCGTAGACGTGATTTCCCGGCATTCAGGCTACCATCATCCTCTATGGGAAGCAGTTTCATTCATAAATACAAGCAGTTTCAAGAGCCCCGAAGTTCCATGTGGTCTTGTTTTGACTGGAGACTGACCACGTGGCTTTGTTGTGTCTGGTTTGGGACCATAAGTATTCGCGGCTAATGACGGCCGGCTCATCTTCAACGCGAGTATCGGATGATCAGAACACTATTCTGAATGTGGAGTTTACCGAGTTGCAAGTTTCAGCGTGATTTATTGGCAAGTACTAGCATTATGCAAATTGTGTCTTATTTTTGCGGTCGTGCCGACAATGTTGAATTGAAAAAAATTTTACGCGTATTAAATTTGCGGATGTGATAGGACCGCAAAGACCGCACAATTAAAACGCCCGCGAAAATTTCCCGTTTTACAGTATATACATGTTGGTAAACCTACATTACATGTACATGTACCTTGATTATATAATGATCTAACCTAAACGTACATATTAACAGGAATATAAGAGGATGTTACAATGCTTCTGCTGGGCTCAAATTTTCTCAAAAACATAGTTCAGCTTTTTCCTAGCCACAGAAGTCATTTTTGGCTGATTTTGTCATTTTCAATGATTTTCCCTAATTTGCTGTGTGGCTAATGCTAGCGGAAGCCCTGTATGTATGCAGTACTCTCTACACGCCCTTCTTGTCTGCATCATATTTTTGCTTTGTGCAAACCTTTTCGAACGTTGCCCAGAGGCTACCCAGTAACGATTACCGGTGTAGCCATTATGCATAAACACAAATGTATGGGACACAGTATTTACATGTAGGGGGCCGTCTCAAAATTTTTTGATGCCAAAAAAGACGAAGTCACTTCATCTGGGGGGGGGGGGGCNTACAGGGTTTCCGCCAGAGGGTAAAATGGGTAAAATTCCGTACCCTAAAATTTTTCCAGGGTACGGATCCGTACCCTCAAAAATTTGATAAATTCACATATTTATCAGCAGTATTCATTGTTTTTCACCATTTAACATCATATTTCACGATGGAAAGTGATTTTATGCTTCAAAATACGCCTAAAATGGCACTGAACATCGTTTAAAACCAAAATAAACAAATAAAAATAAAAATAAAAATTTTTCAAAAAAAATTTTTTTTTGGTCCGTACCCTCATTTTTTTTTCTGGCGGAAACCCTGGCTACAGTCATCAGTACAATCCAACATAATGTCCGCATAAACTACATGTAACATTTTTAAAGGTCTCTTCAACCTACAATAAGGTTTATTGATTTATATGATCCATTGTGTAAAGCGCCCAACTCAATGGAACGTGCCTGTTCGTTTTCGTCACTTGACATGCTTGAGGAATCTGAGTTGTGATCCTTGGGAAAACGGAAAAAGCTATCCACTTGCAAATTGCAGGATTATTTGTTGTGCTGTACAGAATAATCACTGCAATTTGCAGCTTCAAACCTTTCTCCATTTTCTCAAGGATCACAACTCAGATTCCTCAATTGACGAAAACGAACATCCCCTTTTGAATGAAACCCTTATCTCTAGAATAGAAGTGAAATAAACTATGAGCAACTAAAGCAAAATACTGCAGATATAGACCATTCCACGTACTATCCAACAAAGATGGTGGCCTACTAGTTCTCCCACATGACGTCGTGGCCATTCATTGTCCAAGCATGATATAACACTACCAAACGCATCCTCTCAGACAATTATTTTACCTAAACTTTTGTGCCCATGGCCCTATTGACCAGCTTATACATGCAGCATGCCAGCGGCCATTGAATGGTATTGTTTCTGACGTCATATGGTGAGAACAGTTAGACCGCCATCTTTGTTGGAAAGGTCTACTACTTTTCTACAAAAAATGTAGTACTTTTATAGTCCAAAATGTATCCCCAGGGCCGTATTTAGCTTTTNGGGGTGGGGGGGGCAGAAGACGTTTTGTTGCCGTTTTTTGCCCAAAATTCACATGAAAATCACATTTGTTACTTGGCTCTGGAGGGCAACTGGCCCCCCCCTCCCCCCCGGCTATATGGCCCTGACCCCGTTTCCAGAGTACAGGAAGACAGAAGTCCCTGATGAGTTCCAGGAGGCCAAGAGAAGGATCATCATGGCATCACACGTCAACTTCTACCGTCACATTTTCATGGCCTGTCAGTGTCTCCTCCTTGACAATAACATTCTCTGTTGCCTTGGGTGCCTTCCTGTCTTCTCTTTGACACTGGCTACACAACCCACCCTTCAGACTGCTGTAATAGGTGAACGCCCGGCTGCATTCCGTACAAACGTATGGTTTTTCACCCGTATGGACCTTCTGGTGCGCGTGAAGACCACAGATCTGCTTAAACCGCTTCCCACACTCCTTACACTCATATGGTTTCTCCCCGGTATGCATGCGTACGTGGGCTTTCAGATGGCTTCCTGTTTTAAAACCCTTTGAGCAGATTTCGCATAGGAACGGCTTGTCGTTATTGTGCGTTCTCATATGCTTATTCAGATACTGTTTTATCGGGAATTCTTTCCCGCACGTAGGACAGGCATACTTTTTATTACCATGTTTGACGTTCTGGTGCGTCTTAAGCATCGCGGTGCAAGTGAAACACTTTGCGCACTGATCGCAAATAAACGGACGGTCATTCCTGTGAACTCGAAGATGAATCTGTAATTTTGGGTTGTTCTTGAACTCCCGGCCGCAAATGGGGCACAAATGCCGCGGACGCCAACTAATGCCATGTACGTCAAGGCGATGACATTTTAACTCCTTCTTCTTAGCGCATGCGAAATCGCAGGAATCACACGTGTAGTTTTTATTGTGAGTTTTCGCATGTTTTCGTACCAAATCCCGGTGATGCGCCTCGTATGTACAGCCGCTTTCCTTGAAAGGACACGTATAAACGGCACTACTCTCATCACTATGCTTCGACTGGAGATGGCGCTGCAAATTTCGCTTCTTTGCATTTTTATACAAGCAACCTTTGTCAAAATACGGACACAAATATCCCGTTTCGTCCTTCTTGAATTCCCAATCCTCGTCCCCAGTTCCATTCTCTGCTTCAATCTCGTCCCCCTCTTTGACAATTGGTCGAACTTTACGAGGCCTGAGGCGTGTCTTTTTTGCTGCTGCTTCTGATTTCGTCGCACCAGCTGCAGCATCCGAACCCTCATCACCTTCGTCTGTCTTCTTCATCTTTTTCCTCCTGCTATCAGCGTACACGACCTTCAACTTCGGGACAACGACCCTAAGATCCTTTGAATGTGTTTCGATCTTATGTTTCAACAATAAATCCTTGTTGTCGAAAAAAGCACTACATTTTGAACAACGTAATTCATTTGTTGCGTCATTTGACATTACGACAAAATCCTTTGCGTGGGATCTGATATAGTGCACCGCCAATAACTCAACTGTCCCGAACATGTCACCGCATTCCATGCAAGCAAAAGTGCTATTTGTCCCCGTCTTAGGATCAGGATCTTTGTCCGCTGAAACTTTCGAATGCGCTCTGACCATATGTAACGTCACACCCGCTGCATTTCTGAACGTCCTGTTGCATTCGATGCACGGAAACGGCGTGTCAGACCCGCAGAACTCCATATGCCGTTCCATACAACGATAAGCCGAGGTCAAATAATCACAACGCCAACATTGGTAGGGATCGGACATTTTATGAACGTCCTTGTAATGCGTATCCAAGAGGCCGGCTTCGATAAACTTCTCTTTACAAACACGGCAGATCATCGGCTTTTTCGACGAATCTTCACTTCCACCGGAATTTTTCTCCGTATTCACGACAGACGAGCTGACACCATTCGGTTTGGCACAATTCTTCCCTTTCTCACCAACTTCACGCACGCTTGTGACTGTAGAACATCCTTTAGGTGCAGAATCACGATCGACACCAAGCAGGTTTGACCAAGGTTTACTTCCCACCACTGTACTAGCGGTAGGTGACTTTCTACCCAGGCTGTTCACACCACCATAACAGTTTTCATCGGTCTCATTATTTTCGGCACTCTCCCCTGGCCCTGGACTGGCAGGTACCGCATCATTCGTTTCAGCAGCAGCTCCAGCGGATTCTTGCATCGCTGAATTAGACCCTGTGTTTACACCTGTTAAGGCAACAAATTCCTCCATAACTGGGACACCTTCTGGCGGATTCTGGTTTTCTTCAAATTCATTTATTTCTTTTTTGATCGCAAACAGGGTAGTCTTGCTGACGACGCTTGTATTCATGGCTGTGTTCTAAACCCTGCAACGAAAATGAAAGCATTATGAAAAGAATAAATGATATAAAAGTGAAAAACCGAAATTAATTGGAAGGTTTTTTACACAGGCATCTGAGGTCAGTGTAGTACGAGTATAATAGCGAGGTTTTGCAAGCGCCCAGTTAGGCCATATACGACAATGTTTATCTATTGCAGGGGTGGATCCAGAATCATGGGAAAGAGGGGGCACAGCCAGCTCACATCGTGGAAAACCTCGGTCAAATTTTAACATCTTTTCAAAATTTCTAAATTTCCCGGTCACTTTTTAAGATTTTCCACAAATAGGGGGCACGGGCCGGATGTGCCCCCTTGGATCCACGCCTGGTCATGACAGTCATCAATATGGACATAGGCCTATAGATCATTGCAGTTGATTGGGAACAACGTCTTCAGGCCAAACGCAGTCATGGCGCAGCGTCACGTCACTGTTGACGCGGCCAGCGCCCATGCTTTCTCCTGTACGTCAACGACGTCACTGACGTCCCACGTGGGTTTTGTAAACTTTTTCAAGTCAAACTTTTAGATTTCCAAAGCGAGTATTCCGTTGAGCAGTTATGGATTCCCAAGTTTTTATGACCGTCATGATCCCAAGGTTCTAAGCTATCCACTGGTATGTTTAATTAGTGGGAGTGACCAGGAACCTGGCGACAGTCGTGAGTTGAAAAGGGCATGTGTGGTCAAATTCTCGTAAACGTTGTTCCCTACTTTTTGCATGGATCTATAGTCATGAGGCCGGGCCGAGCCGGCTCACCTCGTCCTCACTTGACTCAGCAGTCAGAATCATGCAGAACAGAAACTGAGTCTGTGGTAAAATAGAAAGGCAAATTTATCATGATGATGTTTACCACACCGCCTACCAGTAGCCAGCTGGTAGCTAGGCCTTTCTGCCTGTAAGTGTAATTTTCAAAATGCTCAATTGAACGCGAAGTCCAAGGCCAGCCTAACCCTAGACTGTGTGCATTCGTGTAAAAATAGTCAATGTACAGTGCACGCACATAGGCCTACACTGCCTGCATCTGGCACAGCACAGCACACTCTCTCACCTCTGTCATGTCATGATCAGATGATGTCTGTGCGAGAACGTGCATTCAGAATTGCTTTATTTCAACACTTTACACCCTGTGCAAGCGGACTTCACCACCAGCCAATCCTGCTGAGTGTTTACCTTAGTGATTAGCAACAACAATCTGTGAAAAAAGTGGATTGATATGTTTTTACAATCAGAGAAAACTCGGAATTCATCACGTTCTGGTAGCGGCACGCAACCATTTCAACCTCGTTCCAAGGAGCACTGGTGACATTTTTTTTATTATAACCTACGCAAGGTAACGATGTTCTTTTTCTCTGCTATGCCCGGGTTGTCCATCCTCCGCCAACATTCCAAATCGGACTGGCTCCGTTTCGTGCACATGTCCCCATAGCTTTGACGACCAGGTGTAACGTTTTTCAGCGACACACAGAGAAACAGCGAGTCCGTTTCCCAGTGTGTTCCTAACAATGGGAATCACACAGAAAAACGGCCACACTGAAAAACGTTACACCGGCATAGGCCTACCGTCTGACATTAATGTGCTACCTACTGAGTTGCCTCTGAACCAGACGAGGGCGCAGGTTCATGTCAGCCGCTGTCTACGAAGACAGACCACTGGGAGACACTGCCCCCAGCGCGCGGTCACCATCCCAACCCACCTTGCCAGGACCGGCTCCAGGGGAGGCGTGGGGGGCGTAGGCCTAGGCCACCTATTTTTGGCAGAGCAATGATTCAAGTACTTTGCTCTCAGATGCCAGGAAAATGCTTTTAAAAGCACTGTCAACTTTTTTGGGGGAGGCCACCCATTGGGCTTCGCGCTTTAGCTACGCCCTCACTGTCAACCCTGCCATCCGGCCCTGTTTGCCTTCTCCCTCCTACCAGTAGGCTAGTCCCTCTTCTGTGCACTTCTCTCGCCCGATTCCTTACCCACCCTCCGCCTTGTCCCATCTCTACCCATTTCTCATCTCAGAGGCGTAGCTAGATGGGGGGG
>NMRB01001557.1:80543-97477 GCA_002633025.1 Notospermus geniculatus | reverse complement strand
TAAAACGCTCAAGTGGAAACGGGCCTTTAGGATCTTATAGGTGTGTAGAGCCAGTAATTCGAGAAAATATCAACTCACCTATTTGATATCTTCTTCTTATTCACAAATCAGGCGTTCTTTGCAATACGCGACAATGTATTTTGATATACAATTCACCAGAATTCTTCCGGATGTCCCAATACACAACCTTCCACCTCAAAACTTTGTGTGTTTATGCCTCACACCTCTGATAATGATAATGGTCATCACCGGCCGAACACCTCCAGGGCAGCAATCGAAAACAGCTGGAATACACTTTCCCCTGTGGAGAAGTGTGGCTGAAGAGATGACATCTGCGAACTTGTGAAACTAACTGTTGATATTTGGTCCCTCAAATGTTGAAGTGTTTGTCGCAAATCAATTCAACATATCGAAATATTTGTGAAGCAGAAACATGTTTCTCTCTATCTGCTAGTGAGTTCAGACAAATTTTCCTATATACCAGTATATACATGTAGAGCACAAAAGGCGACACACAAAATAATACTTAAGCCCGCCGCACACGTGAGGCATCTGCCTCAAGCAAACGTCATTCGTAGCAGTTGCCTGAGGCAAATGTCTCACGTGTGCGGTAGTCTTTTGGTGCGTCATCTGCCTCACGGCCGCCGTGACGCAAGTTTCAAACCTGTTTGATATTTTTTTGCTACGAGTGACAAATGTCTCAGCGTGTGCGGGGGGACGTGAAGCATTTGCTTCACGTCATTTTGCTACGTCGCATGCGCACAGGCCTACGTCACATGACGTCCAAATGGCAGCGCCCAGGAAAGAAAGCATGACAAATACCGCAGCCATTTTGGACGTCATGTGACGTAGGCCTGTGCGCATGCGACGTAGCAAAATGACGTGAAGCAAATGCTTCACGTCCCCCCGCACACGCTGAGACATTTGTCACTCGTAGCAAAAAATATCAAACAGGCTTGAAACTTGCGTCACGGCCCGGCGGCCGTGAGGCAGATGACGCACCAAAAGACTACCGCACACGTGAGACAATTGCCTCAGGCAAATGCTACGAATGACGTTTGCTTGAGACAGATGCCTCACGTGTGCGGCGGGCTTTAGTAAATAACAGAAGTCGTCCTCCAAAAATTTCGCAAATTTTCGACCCCAACCGACCGGGGTCTTCTTCAGGCAGGGGATTTTTACTATGTGATTGAGGAGACTTCAACAGACATAGTGACACATGTTTCATGTATGTCTTATTTTTTCCGGGTTCAACCCTCCTCCTATCAGTTGTCGGCGAATTGACCCGATTTACTACGTACATGTACATGGACATTTTGTAATGCGTTTTTGTAGTTCGTCTTACTGCCGCTAGGTGGCTCCCTCTACGTCGGCAGTCAATGATGCATTTGAGATGCAATACCATACTCCCTTGAGAGTAATCCCAGGAGTAACTCAGACATACACATGTTCATTCATTCTTAATTAATGAATTAAATGGTTTTAATCATGAAATGTACCAATCCATGCATGTCGATGTACCTTTAACAATAGGGAGGTTTCGCAAGCGCCCGGTTAGGCCATACGACGACGTTTATCTATTGTTTGGGTAGCCTATACCCACACAATAGATAAACGTCGTCGTAGGGCCTAATCGGGTGCTTGCGAAACCTCCCTATTTAAAGCCCCCTGTATTGACTTTTACGCTATTTTCAAAGTGTTAGGAGACTGCAGGTAGAGGTCTCTTAGCCTTGTGAAGGTCCCCAAAATGCTTGCCTGATAGACAAATACCAAATTTCAAGTTCTGCGCACTTCCGCCGAAATAGCAACAAGAACCTCGACGCCATGTTCCCGGAACGCCGCGACGCGGCCAACCTGCGAAGCAATCTGACGTCAAAAGTGGAACGCTGCTGTGATATGGTTATGTAAATAATTTTTCGAGAATGACTAAAAATGGGCTGTGCTTTGCGACTAAGGCGCGTTTGAGGCTGGAACGCATGGGGAACGATGAAGACGGTAAAGACTGAAGTTTGAGACGTGGAATTGAGTAAGCAGAGCGTGAAATTATTATTTGCGGGCCTAATTTAGGTTTGGTGTATACGTCACACAACGCCGCCGCCTGGTGGTCGCCTGGTTACCCAGCCTCGTCCCAGGTGTAGTCTCGCGCAGCCGTTTCGTGCACCTCGTCCCAGGTCTAGTCTCGCGCAGCCAGCCATTTCGTGCAAGACGTCGCCCGTGTTGCGCTTTCTGCACATGCGTATCTTCCCCGAATGTGGACCGGGGCAGGCTCGAACCAACCGTGGCTCGGAGCGTAGGCCTGTAACACACCCGAACCATGGAGAGGTACACCCCTCCATGGTTCGGGTGTGTCCATCGTTCATGTCATTGTATGCCAAGCCACTGTTCTGTTGTCGACGTTACAATTAATCCACACATAGGCCTATATTGGCCTGACTCATCCAAGGGCCTACTCATGTATCTCAAGCCGCCCAGCTGAACCAACAATGACTGGTTCCGATTCCTCTGGATCTGAAACCAGCTGACGTGACGCAATCCGTGATTCAGCAATGGTCGAGTATGACGTAACGTCGTCCAAGTCACTGTCGTGGGGTTCTCTGCGTCACGTCATTCAGTTTCAGACCGAGGTTCTTGTTGCTATTTCGGCGGAAGTGCGCAGATCTTTCCCGTTTACGTCAATTTGGGATTTGTCTATACCATGGAGGTATTAATACCTCCATGCTGATACGTACTTCAAAGAATCAAGGCCTACAGTTTTCAGCACACATCGAAAAAACTGCAGGCAGAATTCTAGTGTATTCACTTTAATAGAGGAGAGAAGGGCCTACATTTTACACTACACTTCAACGTCGGAGGACGTAAGCACTTTCTAAATGTATGAGCAGTCAGCCGCGCCTATTGCCAAAAGATGGCGGCAAAGTTCTAGCGGACCAATAAAAACTGTAAACTGAAAAATTGTCCTCCTATACCACTGTATGTGGTCGGAGGGTATAAGAAATAAATTGAAATTGAATACAACATACATTCTCCTGATTGGTGCTCAATCAACCATGAATGGGTCCGCTAGGCATTGAATTGGACCGTAGTGACACCTATTGGTCAACTGACTGACAGCTCCTATGATACAGTGTGGCTTTAATAATGGATAGATGATTTAATTGATTTTTCCTGGAGTTGGTGTTCATGCGGAATATCACAAACAATTTGACCAGAACGAACAAAAAATACAGTTTTTATCTAATTGGTCAAATTGTTTGGCACGAGGATGTACAACAGAGTTAATAGGAAACGCAGTCTGTGACGAGATACAAGTAGTTCCTTCTAAAAGAGGCCTCAGTATCGACAGCAGGATGCAACTGCAGATGATTGTGAACGTAGCATCAGTTATTCTTATTTTACACGCCGCTAGCTCTGAAGGTGAGTAAAACTGACAAAACGTTCAAGCATAGGGACCTTACATGGGCGTCACGGGGGGGGGCTGTGAAACGACCCCCTATGGCGAACAGTGCATGGCATACCTTTATTTGCAGGTAGCAAGCGATGCAGCACTGGTCAGTTGTCATACAAGGTAAGCGCTGTATCCACTGACATGCCTAAAGCCTTGTTTATACTTCGACGCACGACCATCGCTGGCGACCGACGCACGATCTTGCGTTCGACGCCGAGCCCGTCGTGCGATTTGGTCGGCGTCCGATCGCGAGGCTGTTATTACTTGAGTCATTTCATAACGGGTCGCCGTCGCTAAAGTACGCTGGACTATGAATCAATTCCGCGAAGTAGGCCTACGCGTCCAGATTTGATCGGGCGTCGGACGCCGACGGTCTTGCGTCGAAGTATAAACTAGGCTATAGTCCAGCGTACTTTAAGGGCCTGTCACACTGAAGTAGTTCTCAAAACGTCCTGCCCCGTCCTAAAAAAATCGTAAAACCGGCTAGAACATGTAACCCTTGGCCAAATAATGCTTCGATGTTCTGGAGCACCATTCCCGTCCATGAAGTTCGTAAAAAGTCTGTAAAACGTTGCCACTACGTCCACACCGTTCGCAGACAGTTTCAGACCGTTCGGCAAAATTTTCAAGATCGTACCGAGAACCAGCTCAGTGTGATGGGGGGTATTAGCGACGGCGACCCGTTATGAAACGACTGAAGTAATTACAGCCTAGCGATCGGACGCCGACCAAATCGCACGACAGGGTCGGCGTTGAACGCAAGATCGCGCGTCGGTCGCCGGCGAAGGTCGTGCGTCGAAGTATAAATTAGGCTTTAGGCTTTATTCTGCAGGCAGAGCTCTAATGTATTCAGATAGGGCAAGGTACACTACACTACACCAACCTCGGCGAACGTAAGCACTTTCTTGAATACAGTGCGGCTTTAAGCCACGCGCAAAGTGGAGGTGATGACGAGTAAATAGGGAGCTTCTGCAAGCGCCCAGTTAGGCTCTACTACATCCTCTCGAAACAGGGTCATTCAGACGCATCTCCTACGTCGCACCTCTTCTGACCCTGTCACATTCCGTGCCTTTTCGGCGGGGAACCACCGACAGATTTTCTGTCGTCAAATCGGCCAATCAGAAGCTAGCTTATAGCGAAGTCCTGGCATAAAACCAACCCCGAATACAACTGACCTATGATTTGTAACGGGCCGATGTAACGCTCTTTCCCATTGGCTGCTATTTCGGGAGACTGGGAGAATTCGCGGAATAAATGGATCTTACTTTAAATCGGAACCTCCCGGCAATGGGATTCAATTGCCGAATGAAAACATATTAATGTCGCATAATGATCATAAAAATGCATGAAATGAATAATATCGAACAAGACATATGGTTAATGGTGTGTTTTTATGCATTTCCGCGCAGTATAACAAGGTATTCGCCTTTGATACAATACAACAGCAGGAGGTGGGAGGTAACTGGAACAGCCGGCCTCCCCACTCAAAAGCGACCGATTAGCTCAGGGCATAAGGGAGGCGATGGCCGAGTGAAATGACCTGAGTCTCAGGAAGGCTCTACTACGACGTTTATCTATTGTGTGACTGCTCCCAAACAATAGATAAACGTAGTCGTATGGCCTAACCGGGCGCTTGCAGAAGCTCTCTAATAATGAATCTTAATGACTTTTCTTGAATTCTAGGTAAAGCCAAATCATGCTCGGTACGGTGATGATAAGTTCGCCATCACGTCAATATCAGTCGACGCCTGTCTTGCGAAATGCGCTTCGGAGACGTCGTACACCTGTCCGTCCGTGGATTACGACCGCTCGAACAAGAAATGTTACTTGAACACTAACTATGGAGGTACTTCAGCAGACACCTGCTTTGATTTCTACGAGGTCAGCTGCAACGGTGAGTAAAGCCTATGTTTATACTTCGACGCAAGACCATCGGCGTCCGACACCCGATCATATCTGGACGCCGACTTCGCCGAATTGATTCATAGTCCAACGTACTTTAGCGACGGCGACCCGTTATGAAACGACTCCAGTAATAACAGCCTCGCGATCGGACGCCGACCAAATCGCACGACGGGGTCGGCGCCGATCGCAAGAACGCGCGTCGGTCGCCGGCGATGGTCGTGCGTCGAAGTATAAACTTGGCTTTAGGTGTCAAACACGTGTAGCGTGTTCGACTAGTTCCACCGGCCAGGCACTAGCGCTTTCTCAGACATGCGCATTGAAGGCCAATAAAAGAACGCAGTCGTGTTAGACACGATAAAGTATCATGGCGGATGCGCTCTGATTGGCTGATTGTCCGCCATGACACTTTACTCGTTGAACAATGGGACCGGACTTTGATTCCAGGGGGACTTGGATTCCTGTCACACCGGTCTGCTTGTTGCAGTGGTATGAATCAATACGACGATGTCAGCGTCTAAATTTGATCTCGGCATCTATAGTATGAATCAAGCCTGAAGAGAAAGATACCACTTACCAATTTTCCATTTTCAGTACCGACTACCCTCTTGAGCTTTGAGTCCGATCCACTTTCTGGTACCTTCAAAACAAAGAAATATGGCTTCATGATTTTCCACTACAATGACCAAAGAGCAGCA
The DNA here is from genome assembly GCA_002633025.1 of Notospermus geniculatus. Lineage (NCBI taxonomy): Eukaryota > Metazoa > Nemertea > Pilidiophora > Heteronemertea > Lineidae > Notospermus > Notospermus geniculatus. The sequence goes on along the minus strand of NMRB01001557.1, from coordinate 91,432 downwards.
ACGCAGCTACAGTGGAAGGGGAAAACTAGGTCTAAAATCGAGTGCAGTAAAATATGCGTGTCATGGATCAAGATTCATCTCGTGGAGTGCAAAGTGTTTAATTTTGACACCGTGTCGTTCGGGTGTACCGTCTACAAGGGATTCTAATGAGGAACCTGCAGAACTACCGCCATTAGCATTGGGACAATTAACATGTACAGGTATTGTTAAACCATCGAAGGAGTATCCAAAACCCTGTGAAAAAATCCCGCGGCGGCAAACCGCAGCGGTAACCAGGTGTGAAGGGAAAGAATGTCCTAGGAAAAACTGTCCGGGGAACAAAAGATCCTATTGTCACTTCAGGATCTGTGTGTTGACGCTGTGTTCATGCCGTGACGTCGCTTGACATTTTGCCGGCCAATATGGCGGCATCGTGTCGTCATGGAGATGTGATGTCACGTGAAGAACCTCTCTACCTAACACAGATATAATAAAAAACAGTTTTTCGTCATGTGATTCGTCACCTGGCCATGTTTTTCTTACACATTGACGAATCAAACATAGACAGCAGTTGAGACCTATGATAGCCCAAATTCTTCGCACAAAGACAACGCATCATTCTATTCTGGACATATTTGAGCAAGTGTCCCAAATCCACGAATCAGGCAGCCTATGATAAATTCTGTCGCCAACTTTATCTTTATATAAACTTATCATTTTGACAACGTAAACAAAATGTTTGGTTGATATTTTAAAGCATAAGATACGGCATATTTTTGCATTGATTGTTTGATAATTCGCAATTTTTTATGAAATGGTCCATGGACCATGTGCTCACCTATGTGACAGCACCAGAGGGACCGACCGACGACAAAAATGTTACAGGAGTCCAGAATTGCCACTTTTTCTCGACAGCCGGCGCCACCATCGCCGTGCGCGCCACTCCAACCCCAAGGAAAAACTACATTGTCGGCGAATGGACCCGATGTACATGTACTACGTACATTTTGTGATTTTGTGTTTTTTGTAGTTCGTATTGCTGCCGCTAGGTGGCTCCGTCTAGTATCAACCATCAAGTTGAAGACTGACTGAGGGGCAAAATAGGCCTACACACAAAGGGTATCTCAGTACATAGTCACACGAGTGGTTAGGGCCACTAATGCCTGGACACTGGGCCCTTTTTATTTGTATTGCACTAGTATTCAATAATAAACTGCAATATTACCGGTATTGCAGTAATACTGTATAATGTATAATGTATAATGTATAATGTATAATGTATAATGTATAATGTATAACAATAAAGTAGTAGTTCTACAATATCTATACATGTATATACCCGGTATATTACCAGTGGTTAGACCATTTCGAGTTGGTGTTCTTATGTGACCTGGGACAAATTATATTTTCCAAGATGTCTGACAGGCGGCCATATTTGTAGTTCGACTGGGCTAATATTCGGCGTTCGAGATTGGTATAAGAAAGAATCTTTTCCACGTTGGCAGAAAAATTGTTGGGGCAAGAATTGTACCAAAAAAGAATTACATTAGAATTGTGGTACTGTGGCAAAACACACAAAAAAATCATATAAAAATGCTCCACAATAAAAAAAATGCGTTGGATTTGGAAGACAATGTGGATTCTCTCAGCGATACAACCGTCATAAATTAAACATAAAGTATCACGGGTATTTTCGCGGGCCACGAAAATCATTGTTTATTTTCATTTTGTTTGTTTGTGTCCAATCTTTCTTTGTCTTATGAGTAATTTGTTGGTGGCATGCCCCTCTAGAAACTCTTTTGATATCGGAAGTATTCAATTTGGTTGGTTGGCATGTCCCAAAAGTCCAAAATAACACAATGTAAACATCCATGTTTACAAACATTGAATGTAAACAATGAAGTCGTGATACATTATCTTTAAAGTTTGTTTATCATTCGGGAGATACGCCATGTTGATATGATTTTCTGGACCACTATTTAACGGCTGCAGTGCGCAGTCCGTGTCACTAATTCCATACGACAGGACCAAGCAAGATGTGCCCATTCCTCCTCCTTCTCCTGGCCGTGGTGGCCGTGAACGCTGCTCCAGGCGAGCGAGACGTAAGATACCGACATTTTCTCTTCATATCTGAACCTAAAGCGGTCCATACACCATCCAATCACTGACGATTCTCAAATTCGCAGATCTGCGCACTTCCGCCGAAACCGCAACCACAACCTCGATCTGAAACCACCTGACGTGACGCAATCCGTGATTCAGCAATGGTCGACTCTTGATGCAACGTCGTCGAAGTCACTGTCGTGGGGTTGTCTGCGTCACGTCATTCAGTTTCAGATCGAGGTTGTGGTTGTGATTTCGGCGGAAGTGCGCATATCTTTCTCATTTACGTCAATTTGGGACTTGCCTATTAATGCTGGTATTCAGACTCCTATCCTGCTGCTATTTCAGAAATATTACCCCACACCAACATTGGTACCATGCAAACCTGGTGAAAAATATCCTACCGTCTGCAACAACAAATGCTTTTGTAGCGGTGGGACATTATACTGCACAAGAAAGACATGTCCGGCCGTGAACGCTGCCCCAAGCAGAGATGTAAGACACCCATAGTATTTTCGCACAATGTGTAAATGTCGTCTCACTCTGGGCTCCCAGCAGGCCAACATTCAGATGTAAAAAGATGATACTACTCTTCATTCCAGTTCCGAGTGGCGCGAGGTTTATCAACGATAGCTCCGCAACGGCTGGGCCGAATTTGACATACCATACTTCAATCGATTTGTCGTTTTTGCCGCTACAGCCATCATAACTGTCATTTGCCCGCAAAACGTGACAGAAAAAGGTCCTTCACAAATCACAGTTTGTGTTGACGGCCGAAATGGCGGCCATTTTGAAATGACGCAAGGATGCATCGCGCACGTGTAAACTGCACTGAACACCACGGCGAAATGAAATGGGTTTTGAGAAAGGGATTCGTTATGTCGGCCTTACGCGAAAAATGAAGATAGCAGAAAGATACCGGCAAGAAAGACAAGTCGATTGGCGTATGTTTCGTCAAATTTGACCCAGCCGTTGCGGAGATATCGTTGATAAAACTCGCGCCACTGGGACTTGAAGTGGAATGAACTGTATTAACCTTATTTTGATTCATATCCTGCTGATATTTCAGGGGTATTTCCTCACGCCAACTTTGGTACCATGCAAACCCGGCGAAGAATTTTCCGACGGTTGCAATAACTGTTACTGTAACGGAAGGGGTCAATTGTACTGCACACGAAGGCCGTGCGCGCCTCAGGGGAAAGCTGCTAGAAGTGGTACGTAGCTACGGCTTTTAAAGCTCCACTGTATTCAATTTGAAAAGCACTAATCATCACCGCGATTCTCGACGTCAGTGCACGACGTCAGTGAAGTGTAAAATGTACTACATGTACACTCTACATGTATCTGCTGCTTCGTTTCTTTACAAAATCAACTGATAAAAGTCTTCTATCCCCACTTCACCATCTGATTCTCACCAGTCTATCGCGGGGCCTGACGCCCATCTAGCCTGGTTTGAATCCATCACATTTCCCGCTTCTGAGGAGCTCAGAGCCTCAGCCAATCATCGGTGTGCGAAGGCTAATCAACGTGCCCCTCTAAGTTCGTGTTACAAATGTATACGGGAATTGAAGAGAAAGTGCCGAACGGCGATTTGTTTCATGAGTTCTGATTGGCTCGGAGGCGGGGGTCGAGTAGGGGTCAGATTCATTTATAATTTATGAGTTAACACAAAAGATGACATGATTGGGACAAGGCTAAAGACGCAGTCGATGGCCTTGTTTGGACAAGATGCATTTCACAAGGATGTTTTTGAACCAGCAAATGTTTCCAATTTCTCTCTCCAGTTGGAGGGTCTTGCATGCCCGGGGCCCACTGGAACAATGGTTGCAACAATTGCCACTGTTCGTCCGACAGGCGGGAAGGTTGCACTAAGATGGCCTGCTTTGACCCCAAAACAGGGAAGAGTACCACTTGTCGACCTGGGGCCTCCTGGAACGACGGATGCAACGATTGTGCATGCTCGGATAAAGGGATCTCGATGTGTACGGCAAAGTATTGTCCCGTGGAGGAGAAGGCACCAGCCCCCAGTGTACCGAAGGCTCAAGGTCAAGGTTCGTGCCTCCCCGGGGCTCACTGGAACAACGGCTGTAACAACTGCTTCTGTTCAGAAGACAGACGGGCTGCATGCACAAAGATGGCGTGCCTGGACCCACTCACGGGGAAAGATAGGAACTGCGTCCCCGGGACAACCTGGAATGATGGTTGTAACGATTGTAGGTGTGGTGCAAATGGACAACTGGCGATGTGCACAAGAAAGGCCTGCCTAGTAGAATCGCCTGCAGCTAGGACTTCAAAACGGTAAGCCAGAGATGATGCCTCCCTGCGACATGTCCGTGTCTGCTTTTAGCCATCTTAAGCCTAGTTTATACTTCGACGCAAGACCATCGGCGTCCGACGCGCGATCAAATCTGGACGCCGACTTCCCGGAATTGATTCATAGTCCAGCGTACTTTGGCGACGGCGACCCGTTATGAAATGACTCAAGTAATAACAGCCTCGCGATCGGACGCCGACCAAATCGCACGACGTGGTCGGCGTCGAACGCAAGAACGCGCGTCGGTCGCCGGCGATGGTCGTGCGTCGAAGTATAAACTAGGCTTTAGAATGTTGCACCTGTAATTTCAGAAAATCTGGCCCCCTGGCGTCAACTGTCGAATTTGCTTGTTGGCGATCAGGGCCGACCGCACAGAAAGTCCGATGGTCACTAAACCGCCGATAGGTGCCGAAAGCACTGTCGGACTTTCTGTGCGGTCGGCGCAGATCGCTAGCTATATCGCCTGGGCCGACCGCACAGAAAGTCCGATGGTGCTACCGGCGCCTATCGAGAGTAGTCACTAAACCGCCGATAGGTGCCGAAAGCACTGTCGGACTTTCTGTGCGGTCGGCGCAGATCGCTAGCTATATCGCCTGGGCCGACCGCACAGAAAGTCCGATAGTGCTTTCCGTGACTGTCGGCGGTTTAGTTAATGGGAAAATGCATTATAACTAACTGCCGATAGGCCCCGGTAGCACTATCGGACTTTCTGTGCGGTCGGCCTTGGTGTAGTGCTGGCTTCAGTAACTTAGTAATTTGCCAATTTTGTTTCGAAGGCGTATTACGGAAAAGTGAAAATGCTCCAAAACGGTCTTCGTCCTGTTTGAGAATTTGGGGATGCTTGGAATATTCTGTTACAGGCAAAAAACATGTACTACATGTAACTCGGTGTTTTCTTCTTTTAGTGCGGTCCGTGGTAATTGCGTCCCAGGGGCCCAATGGAGCAACGGTTGTAACCATTGCTTCTGTTCTAACACTGGAGTAGCAGCTTGCACGGAGATGGCGTGCCTGGACCCAGTCACAGGCAAGGGTAGAAACTGCCTCCCCGGAACCTCCTGGAATGATGGTTGTAACGATTGCACATGCGGTACAGATGGACTACTGGCCATGTGCACCCTGAAGATCTGTTAACTATAGAATCTGCACCCCCCCCCCTGACGTAATCACCTGACTGCGATTCCGTGCACTTCAAATCAAACCATGTGACCTGAAACAAACGCTCAATGAAATAAAAAGAATTCCACATGAATTTGTTTTCTTTCCATTATCATAGCTACGGTTACACCTGTTGAAAATACCCGTGTTTTTCCAGACCCGTGTCAAACCCGTGTGTACGAAAAGCCCGGCGAGAGGTCACACTACTACATTGTAGTTAAGTAGCCCGGCGACAGGTGCGCTGCATGCACTGACTCTTCGGTCATTTCTGTATTGGCACACATTGTTGGAGGCGCGAAAACGACGTCACTTATTGGCTGTGCCATCTGCTAAGAACTAAGAAAACACGGGGATTTCGAAAAGCACGGCGGAGAGGTTGCCGAATGAATGCGGATTTTCAAAAGGGGCTGTTCATTTTCGTCACTTGAGGAATCTGAGTTGTGATCCTTGGGAAAACGGAAAAAGCTATGCACTTGCAAATTGCAGGGATTATTTGTTGTGCTGTACAGAATAATCGCTGCAATTTGCAGCTTCATAGCTTTCTCCATTTTCTCAAGGATCACAACTCAGATTCCTCAATTGACGAAAACGAACAGCCCCTTTGCATTCCGCGTCTAATTTGTTGTTAACACACCAATGCACTTCTTCTTTAGCTGCCGTGGATGGGGTACATTCCGGAGACAGATCCCCTCCATCTCGTACCACTCTGTTCTTATCTTTGTCTGTCAAACATGCACCAGTTTATTGTATTTCTGCTGATGTTCACTTAGTGCAAGGCGCAATAAACTTATTTGAATCTAATCTGTCCGCGCTGTAGTGGACGCCGGGTTTAAGCCTCAACAATCAAACTTAATGAACACTCTGGACGTAATCAGAAAAATTTTATTATCTATAATTGATACTTCTGCACAGCGGCACCATCAGGGCCGACAACACCATGCTCATCATCTATTGTGTAAGACTGAGAGCAATCACGGCGATAATCGCCCATCACAGGAAACAATTTGCTCTTTATTCAGCTGTAATCATTTGAATATTACCCCGTCTGTTTAACCGGCGCAGAACCAAATTACATTTCGACACAGTAGGACAAAATCTGCTCATAGCAGAGATGGCGTATCACCATCTTCTTTTGGTGTTTGCCGTTTTGTTTGTGGGAAGTTGGGGTAAGTAAACTCAGTTCCACCATCAACATTTCCAAAACATTTCAGAAACATCCAAGCTGCAACATTTCCAAAACAACGGTTGTTTTCGGTTTGTTGGCACAGTGTGGACTGGACCTGCAACTTCTGCAAAACAAGTTGAAAACTTGTACTGATCATGTCGCAGAGTGTAGGCCAACCCCGAAACAAACCTCGCAACATTTCCAAAACAGTTTTCAAAATATTTTGTTGCAGAAATGTTTTGAAAATGTTGATGGTGTAGACAGGCCTTTAAAACCTTTTCAAAACATGTTTTGAACTATTGCAAGTCCTGTCCACAAGTCCTGTCCGCCAATCTATTGTAATGTCACACTGGCACACAGGCCTCACTGAAAAACATCACAGCGGTGTAAAGTCGGTGAGTGTTTCTGTAGCTCAGTGTTCCCCCCAAAAAACGCGGCCTAGAATGGTTATTGTTGGGTTACTAGTAATTGCCGCTTAATCCGTCAGGAGGGAAACAATAAGAACACAGAAATACGGGGAACACTGATCGACGTTACACCGGGTTTCGCACAGCGGCTTCATAGATTGGAAAACGTCGATGGTACGTGTACAGGCATGTGACAGGCCGTCATTACCAGGCAAGGAAAGAAAAACAGTAGTAAAATGTGGGTTAATGATTGGTCAAAATTATTGTGATATTTAATGGTAATCAAACCGACAATTATTTCGAAATTGTATATAACATTTTAGAAATGTCAACGTTGATTGAAGCCTCAGTGTAAGCTGTAGACTAGAGGTTCTTTACGTGACGTCACATTTCCATGACGACACGACGCCGCCATATTGGCCGTCAAATTGTTAAGCGACATCACGGCATGAACACAGCGTCAACATACAGATCGTGACGTCAAAATGTCATGACGTGACAGTTTTGACGTCATCGCCGGCCAACATGGCCGATTCTTTGCAGTCACGTGACCATTGTGACGTCAGTGAAGGACCTCTATCTCAGAGACAATTTTACCGTTTTCGTCAGCATATTGTAAGATTTATTATGTTCCTTCGAAACAGCCGAGATACCTGATCCAGTCACCAACGTAAAACTACAAACACTGTCATCTACCAGCATCCACGTTGAGTGGGACGCACCTAGCGATGCAACCGATATCACTGCCTACGAAATAAACTACCACGAAGAGGGTGACCAACAGTGGAATTATATTATGCTCCAAAGTACGAGGACCGAATACGTCATGACCGGTCTGAAGCCGTATACGACGTATTTTGTACGAATTTCTGCCAAAAGCCAAAGTGGTGAAGCGGTTAACCCAATGGTCGTCAGCAGTAGGACGTACTCTGATCGACCGGTTGGGGCGCCAGCTGACGTCTCCCGGGATTTTATGTAGTGTAACCACGGCTACTTTCTTGGTAGAACAGAGCGAAATATGATAAAAAGAACTGTTTACTAAAAGTAGTGTGATGTTTAAAGGGACTCTATAGGCAGCTAGCTATTGGCTCATATCAGTACGGTCACTTTCTCACAGGTGGCGCTAGCAGCGGACAACCTAGGGATTTTGGCTCAAATGTTGATGATTAGTGTATTTTACTTGCAATACATGTCAGAGTTAGATTCTCAGTGGTATGCCATTATCTGTCAGTGATACCTTCCACACAGCGGCACGATCACGGCAGACAACCTCATGCTCATCATCTATTGTGTAAGACTAAGAGCAATCACGGCGATAATCGCCCATCACAGGAAACAATTTGCTCTTTATTCAGCAGTAATCATTTGAATATTACCGTCTGGCTCACCGGCGCAGAGCCGAATTACATTTCAACGAAGCAGATTTAAAACCTGCTCACAGCAGAGATGGCGTTCTACCATTTTCTTTCGGTGTTTGCCGTTTTGTTTGTGGGATGTTGGGGTAAGTAAATTTCTTTGACTTCACCGTGTCTAAAAGTCCACCGCATAGACCGTTCTCAAATTGACCTAAACGACAAAGATCTGCGCACTTCCGCCGAAATCTCAACCATAACCTCGATCTGAAACTGAATGACGTGACGCAGACAACCCCACGACAGTGACTTCGACGACGTAGCGTCAGAGTCGACCATTGCTGAATCATGGATGGTGTCATGTCAGCTGGTTTCAGATCGAGGTTCTGGTTGAGATTTCGGCGGAAGTGCGCAGATCTGCTAATTTGAGAATGGTCTATATACAGTCCGCTTGCCCAGCTTAGCGTGCCAGCGGCCATTGAACGGTATTAAGCTTCTGACGTCATAAATGGTGAGATTGTTAGACCGCCATCTTTGTTGGAAAGGTCTATATGTTGGAGTTCACCTTTTTGACATTCACCCTAACCTTACCCACCGACTGCCACCTGCACTTTTACCGACCTATCCGAAGCCAGATTGAGTGAAAGCTGTAGCTGGTTTTCTAAAGACCGTAGATTGCCCGTCAGTTTGCACAATGGCTTCATGGATTTGAAAATGTCGGTAGTAGGCGTACAGGCTAAATATAAACTCCGTCATTACCACTATGAAAGAGAAACATACTAAAATGTGGGTCAATGACTGGTCAAAATTATTGCGATATTTAATGGTAGCCTAATCACAACGACAATTATTTCAAAATTGTATATTATAACATTTTCCAAATGTCGATGTTGATGCCCGCCTCAGTGCGAGCTGAAGAGGTTCTTCACGTGACGTCACATTTCCATGACGACACGATGCCACGATATTGGCCGTCTGTCAAAATGTCAAGCGACGTCACGGCATGAACACAGCGTCAACACACAGATCGTGGCGTCAAAATGTCATGACGTGACAGTACTGACGTCATCGCCGGCCAACATGGTTGATTCTTTGCAGTCACGTGACCATTGTGACGTCAGTGAATGACCTCTCTTAGAGACAATTTTACCGTTTTCATCAGCATAATAGGGAGGATTAGAAATCAAACGATAAACGTAAACTTCACGACAACGTTATTTTACATACTACACATTACCAGATTTTATACTGCATTTTCGGAACAAAAATAACGTCGTCGTTAACGTTAACGTTTACGTTTATCGATTGATTTCTAAACCTCCCTATTGTAAGATTTATTATGTTTCTTCGAAACAGCCGAAATACCTGATCCAGTCACCAACGTAAAACTACAAACCTTGTCATCTACCAGCATCCACGTTGAGTGGGACGCACCTAGCGATGCAACCGACATCACAGCCTATGAGCTAACCTACCACGAAGGAGGTAGGCCTACGCAACAAGGGAATCACGTTTTACTCCAAAGTACGAGGACCGAATACACCATGACCGGTCTGAAGCCGTTTACGACCTATTTTGTACGAATTTCTGCCAAAAGCCAAAGTGGTGAAGCGGTTAACCCAATGGTCGTCAGCAGTAGGACCTATTCTGATCGGCCGGTTGGGGTGCCCGTTCACGTCGAAGCGCGCTCAGTAAATGCTACAGTAAGTATCCAATAGACCGTTCTCAAATTGACGTACGCCTAAAAGCCAAAGATCTGTGCACTTCCGCCGAAATCTCAACCACAACCTCGGTCTGAAACTGAATGACGTCAGGCAGACAACCCCACGACAGTGACGTTGCGTCAGAGTCGACCATTGCTGAATCATGGATGGCGTCACGTCAGCCAGTTTCAGATCGAGGTTGTGGTTGTGATTTCGGCGGAAGTGCGCAGATCAGAGAATTTGATTATAGTATGTACGCATTCTCGCAAATCTGACGAAACACGAAGTAAGAAAACGAAATTCATGACGTAACGTGAAGAACCTCTATTACATGTACATGTACATGCTTATGGAATATTTTCAGAGCCTTCTCGTGATTTTCGACCCCCCACCACGAGAAACCTGGAACGGTATCTTAACCGGCTACAGGATCAAGTACACGCAGAAATTTTCACGCGACACCAAGTCAGTCACAACTGATCTAAGCCGACGGTGTGTCTTGACTGGTCTCGCGGCGGGGACGGACTATTACATAAGAGTTTCGGCACTGAATGTGAATGGGTCGGGTCCGTCTAGTCCGTACGTGATAGGAACCACACAGAAACCAGGTGAGCCAGGAAAGCACATCTTGTCCATGACAAGGACATCGACTGCGTCTTTAGCCTTGTCCCAATCATGTTATCTTTAACGAATGACAGCAAAAATATAGTG